>JAIRCJ010000303.1:43358-187683 GCA_020883675.1 Bruguiera gymnorhiza | reverse complement strand
TAATTTTAGACAACAAACATATTACTTAAGAAAAAGCTAACGCAATGGACTCTAATAAGAAATCTTCCGTCCGCTTAAGAGCAATACGCTCTATAAATCCAACACTAAAGCTTGGGATTGCTATTTAGAATATAATCCATAAAAGTGTATTTTAAACAATTGAGTCCTTTAGTTGTATTTTGTTCAAGTAACAGATTCAAAACTTATGTATTTCTCACCATTCAAAATACAATGGCATTAGCAATAAATTGAAAATCAAAAACATTGCTTTTTTCAACTTTGGTAATTTTAAAAGTCTTATATTGATAAATGCAATGTTAAGAATCTATTGAATTTAAATTTTGCATTTTTCTTCATTGTCTCCTTTTTCGACAAGCGACATAAATGATTTATATAATTTTAGTCTACCAACATATTACTTAAGAAAAAACTAATGCAATGGATTCTAATAAAAAGTCTCCCACACCCCACAAGACCAATACGCTTGACCCAACATTAAAGCTTGGGATTGCGATTTAGAATATTAATCCATAAAAGTGTATTTTTACGCAATTGAGTCCTTTAGTTGTATTTTGTTCAAGTAACAGATTTCAAACATTATGTATTTCTCACCTTGCAAAATGCAATGGGATTAACAAACAAATTGAAAAATGAAAACATTGCTTTTTTTCAACTTTCATAATTTTAAAGTCTTATATAGATATAAGCAATGGATTTTAATAAGAAGTCTTCCCACTCCCCTCAATAGTAATATGCTTGACCCAACATTAAAGCTTGGGATTGCTATTTAAAATATTAATCCATAAAAGTGTATTTTACACAATTGAATCCTTGAGTTGTATTTTTGTTCAAGTAAGATATTGGAATATTATGTTTTTCTCACCATTCAAAATGCAGTGCAAATAACAATAAATTGAAAAATCAAAATATTGCATTTTTCAACTTTGATAATGTTAAAGTCTTATAGGGATAAATGCAATATTAAGAGTGTGATGAATTTAAATTTTGCAATTTTCTTACCTGTCTCCTTTCTGAAAAAGCGAAATGCAATGATTTATATAATCTTAGACAACAAACATATTACTTAAGAAAAAGCTAATGCAATGGATTCTAATAAGAAGTCTCCCCACTCCCTCAAGAACAATATGCTTGACCTAACATTAAAGCTTGGGATTGCTCTTTAGAATATTAATCCATAAAAGTGTATTTTACACAATTGAGTCGTTGAGCTGTGTTTTTCTTCAATTACCATATTCAAATATTATATTTTTCTCACCATTCAAAATGCAGTGGCATTAACAATAAATTGAAAAATCAAAACATTGCATTTTTGAACTTTTATAATATTAAATTCTTATAAGGATAAATGCAACATTAAGAATATGTTGAATTTAAATTTTGCACTTTTCTTAATTGTCTCTTTTTGACAATGCGATATAAAATGATTGAAATAATTTTAGACTACAAACATATACTTAAGAAAAGGCTAATGCAACGAACTGTAATAAGAAGTCTCCCCACTGCCCTCAAGAGCAACATGTTTGACCCAACACTAAAGCCTGGGATTGCTATTTAGATTATTAATCCATAAAGGTGTATTTTGCACAAATGAGTCCTTTAGTTGTATTTTTGCTCGATTACCATATTTGAATATTATGTTTTTCTTACCATTCAAAATGTTGCGGCATTAACAATAAATTGAAAAATTAAAACATTGCATTTTTTTCAACTTTGTTAATTTTAAAGCCTTATAGGGATAAAATGCAATGTCAAGAATCTGCTAAATTTAAATTCTACAATTTTCTTAATTGTGTCCTTTCCGACAATGTGATATGAAATGATTTAAATAATTTTAGACTACAAACATATTACTTAAGAAAAAGCTAATGCAAGGGACTCTAATAAGAAGTCTCCCCACTGCCCTCAAGAGCAATATGTTTGACCAACACTAAAGCTTGGGATTGCTATTTAAATTATTAATCCATAAAGGTGTATTTTGCACAAATGAGTCCTTTAGTTGTATTTTTGCTCGATTACCATATTCAAATATTATGTTTTTCTTACCATTCAAAATGTTGTGGCATTAACAATAAATTGAAAATTCAAAACATTGCATTTTTTCAACTTTGTTAAGTTTAAAGTCTTATAGGGATAAATGCAATGTTAAGAATCTGCTAAACTAAATTCTAAAATTTTCTTAATCGTGTCCTTTCCGACAATGTGATATGAAATGATTTAAATAATTTTAGTCTACAAACAGATTACTTAAGAAAAAGCTAATGCAAGGGACTCTAATAAGAAGTCTCCCCACTCCCCTTAAGAGCTATATCTTTGACCCAACACTAAAGCTTGGGATTGCTATTTAGATTATTAATCCATAAAGGTGTATTTTGCACAAATGAGTCCTTTAGTTGTATCTCTGCTCGATTACCATATTCGAATATTATGTTTTTCTTACCATTCAAAATGTTGTGGCATTAACAATAAATTGAAAAATCAAAACATTTCATTTATTTCACTTTGTTAATTTTAAAGTCTTATAGGGATAAATGCAATGTTAAAAATCTGCTAAATTTAAATTCTACAATTTTCTTAATTGTGTCCTTTCCGACAATGTGATATGAAATAATTTAAATAATTTAGACTACAAACATATTACTTAGAAAAAGCTAATGCAAGGGACTCTAATAAGAAGTCTCCCCACTCCCCTCAAGAGCAATATGTTTGACCCAACACTAAAGCTTGGGATTGCTATATAGATTATTAATCCATAAAGGAGTATTTTGCACATATGAGTCCTTTAGTTGTATTTTTGCTCGATTACCATATTCAGATATTATGTTTTCTTACCATTCAAAATGTTGTGGCATTAACAATCAATTGAAAAATCAAAACATTGCATTTATTTCAACTTTGTTAATTTTAAAGTCTAATAGGGATAAATGCAATGTTAAGAATCTACTAAATGTAAATTCTACAATTTTCTTAATTGTGTCCTTTCCGACAATGTGATATGAAATGATTTAAATAATTTTAGACTACAAACATATTACTTAAGAAAAGCTAATGCAAGGGACTCTAATAAGAAGTCTCCCCACTCCCCTCAAGAGCAATATGTTTGACCCAACACTAAATCTTGGGATTGCTATATAGATTATTAATCCATAAAGGTGTATTTTGCACAAATGACTCCTTTAGTTGTATTTTTGCTCGATTACCATATTCAGATATTATGTTTTTCTTACCATTCAAAATGTTGTGGCATTAACAATAAATTGAAAAATCAAAACATTGCATTTTTTCAACTTTGTTAATTTTAAAGTCTTATAGGGATAAATGCATTGTTAAGAATCTGCTAAATTTAAATTCTACAATTTTCTTAATTGTGTCCATTTCGACAATGTGATATGAAATGATTTAAATAATTTTAGACTACAAACATATTACTTAAGAAAAAGCTAATGCAAGGGACTCTAATAAGAAGTCTCCCCACTCCCCTCAAGAGCAATATGTTTGACCCAACACTAAATCTTGGGATTGCTATATAGATTATTAATCCATAAAGGTGTATTTGCACAAATGACACCTTTAGTTGTATTTTGCTCGATTACCATATTCAGATATTATGTTTTTCTTACCATTCAAAATGTTGTGGCATTAACAATAAATTGAAAATCAAAACATTGCATTTTTGAACTTTTATAATATTAAATACTTATAAGCATAAATGCAACGTTAAGAATCTATTGAATTTAAATTTTGCAATTTTCTTAATTGTCTCTTGTTTGACAATGCGATATGAAATGATTTAAATAATTTTAGACTACAAACATATTACTTAAGAAAAAGCTAATGCAAGGGACTCTAATAAGAAGTCTCCCCACTCCCCTCAAGAGCAATATGTTTGACCCAACACTAAATCTTGGATTGCTATATAGATTATTAATCCATAAAGGTATATTTTGCACAAATGACTCCTTTAGTTGTATTTTTGCTCGATTACCATATTCAGATATTATGTTTTTCTTACCATTCAAAATGTTGTGGCATTAACAATAAATTGAAAAATCAAAACATTGCATTTTTTTCAACTTTGTTAATTTTAAAGTCTTATAGGGATAAATGCATTGTTAAGAATCTGCTAAATTTAAATTCTACAATTTTCTTAATTGTGTCCATTTCGACAATGTGATATGAAATGATTTAAATAATTTTAGACTACAAACATATTACTTAAGAAAAAGCTAATGCAAGGGACTCTAATAAGAAGTCTCACCACTCCCCTCAAGAGCAATATGTTTGACCCAACACTAAAGCTTGGGATTGCTATATAGATTATTAATCCATAAAGGTGTATTTTGCACAAATGAGTCCCTTAGTTGTATTTTGCTCGATTACCATATTCAGATATTATGTTTTTCTTACCATTCAAAATGTGGTGGCATTAACAATAAATTGAAAAATCAAAACATTGCATTTTTGAACTTTTATAATATTAAATACTTATAAGGATAAATGCAACGTTAAGAATCTATTGAATTTAAATTTTGCAATTTTCTTAATTGTCTCTTGTTTGACAATGCGATATGAAATGATTTAAATAATTTTAGACTACAAACATATTACTTAATAAAAAGCTAATGCAAGGGACTCTAATAAGAAGTCTCCCCACTCCCCTCAAGAGCTATATCTTTGACCTAACACTAAAGCTTGGGATTGCTACTTAGATTATTAATCCATAAAGGTGTATTTTGCACAAATGAGTCCTTTAGTTGTATTTTTGCTCGATTACCATATTCAAATATTATGTTTTTCTTACCATTCAAAATGTTGTGGCATTAACAATAAATTGAAAAATCAAAACATTGCATTTTTGACCTTTTATAATATTAAATTCTTATAAGGATAAATGCAACGTTAAGAATCTGTTGAATTTGAATTTTGCAATTTTCTTAATAGTCTCCTTTTGACAATGCGATATGAAATGATTTAAATAATTTTAGACTACAAACATATTACTTAAGAAAAAGCTCATGCAAGGGACTCTGATAAGAAGTCTCCCCACTCCCCTCAAGAGGAATATCTTTGACCCAACACTAAAGCTTGGGATTGCTATTTAGATTATTAACCCATAAAGGTGTATTTTGCACAAATGAGTCCTTTAGTTGTATTTTTGCTCGATTACCATATTGAAATCTTATGTTTTTCTTGCCATTCAAAATGTGGTGGCATGAACAATAAATTGAAAAATCAAAACATTGCATTTTTGAACTTTTATAATATTAAATACTTATAAGGATAAATGCAACGTTAAGAATCTGTTGAATTTAAATTTTGCAATTTTTTTAATTGTCTCTTGTTTGACAATGCGATATGAAATGATTTAAATAATTTTAGACTACAAACATATTACTTAATAAAAAGCTAATGCAAGGGACTCTAATATGGAGGCTCCCACTCCCCTCAAGAGCAATATGTTTGACCCAGCACTAAAGCTTGGGATTGCTATTTAGATTATTAATCCATAAAGGTGTATTTTGCACAAATGAGTCCTTTAGTTGTACTTTTGCTCCATTACCATATTCGAATATTATGTTTTTCTTACCATTCAAAATGTTGTGGCATTGACAATAAATTGAAAAATCAAAACATTGCATTTTTTTCAACTTTGTTAATTTTAAAGTCTTATAGGGATAAATGCAATGTTAAGAATCTGCCAAATTTAAATTCTACAATTTTTTTAATTGTGTCCTTTCCGACAATGTGATATGAAATGATTTAAATAATTTTAGACTACAAACAAATTACTTAAGAAAAAGCTAATGCAAGGGACTCTAATAAGAAGTCTCCCCACTGCCCTCAAGAGCAATTGTTTGACCAACACTAAAGCTTGGGATTGCTATTTAAATTATGAATCCATAAAGGTGTATTTTGCACAAATGAGTCCTTTCGTTGTATTTTTGCTCGATTACCATATTGAAATATTATATTTTTCTTACCATTCAAAATGTTGTGGCATTAATAATAAATTGAAAAATCACAACATTGCATTTTTTCAACTTTTTTAAGTTTAAAGTCTTATAGGGATAAATGCAATGTTAAGAATCTGCTAAATTTATATTCTACAATTTTCTTAATTGTGTCCTCTCCGACAATGTGATATGAAATGATTTAACTAATTTTAGACTACAAACAGATTACTTAAGAAAAAGCTTATGCAAGGGACTCTAATAAGACGGCTCCCCACTGCCTTCAAGAGCAATATGTTTGACACAACACTAAAGCTTGGGATTGCTATTTAGATTATTAATGCATAAAGGTGTATTTTGCACAAATGAGTTCTTTAGTTGTATTTTTGCTCGATTACCATATACAAATATTATGTTTTTCTTGCCATTCAAAAATTTGTAGCATTAACAATAAATTGAAAAATCAAAACATCGCATTTTTGAACTTTTATAATATTAAATTCTTATAAGGATAAATGCAACATTAAGAGTCTGTTGAATTTAAATTTTGTAATTTTTTTAATTGTCTCCTTTTTGACAATGCGGTATTAAACGATTTAAATAATTTTAGACTACAAACATATTACTTAAGAAAAAGCTAATGCAAGGGACTCTAATAAGAAGTCTCCCCACTCCCCTCAAGACCTATATCTTTGACCCAACACTAAAACTTGGGATTGCTATTTAGATTATTAATCCATAAAGGTGTATTTTGCACAAATGTGTCCTTTAGTTTTATTTTTACTCGATTACCATATTCAAATATTATGTTTTTCTTACCATTCAAAATGTTGTGGCATTAACAATAAATTGAAAAATCAAAACATTGCATTTTTGAAACTTTTTTAATATTAAATTCTTATAAGGATAAATGCAACGTTATGAATCTGTTGAATTTCAATTTTGCAATTTTCTTAATTCTCTCCTTTTTGACAATGCGATATGAAATGATTTAAATAATTTTAGACTACAAACAAATTACTTAAGAAAAAGCTAATGCAAGGGACTGAAATAAGAAGTCTCCCCACTGCCCTCAAGAGCAATTGTTTAACCAACACTAAAGCTTGGGATTGCTATTTAAATTATGAATCCATAAAGGTGTATTTTGCACAAATGAGTCCTTTCGTTGTATTTTTGCTCGATTACCATATTGAAATATTATATTTTTCTTACCATTCAAAATGTTGTGGCATTAATAATAAATTGAAAAATCAAAACATTGCATTTTTTCAACTTTGTTAAGTTTAAAGTCTTATAGGGATAAATGCAATGTTAAGAATTTGCTAAATTTAAATTCTATAATTATCTTATTTGTGTCCTTTCCGACAATGCGATATGAAATGATTTAAATAATTTTAGACTACAAACATATTACTTAAGAAAAAGCTAATGCAAGGGACTCTAATAAGAAGTCTCCCCACTGCTCTCAAGACCAATATGTTTGACCCAACACTAAAGCTTGGGATTGCTATTTAGATTATTAATGCATAAAGGTGTATTTTGCACAAATGAGTTCTTTAGTTGTATTTTTGCTCGATTACCATATACAAATATTATGTTTTTCTTGCCATTCAAAAATTTGTAGCATTAACAATAAATTGAAAAATCAAAACATTGCATTTTTGAACTTTTATAATATTAAATTCTTATAAGGATAAATGCAACATTAAGAGTCTGTTGAATTTAAATTTTGCAATTTTTTTAATTGTCTCCTTTTTGACAATGCGATATTAAATGATTTAAATAATTTTAGACTACAAACATATTACTTAAGAAAAAGCTAATGCAAGGGACTCTAATAAGAAGTCTCCCCACTCCCCTCAGGACCTATATCTTTGACCCAACACTAAAACCTGGGATTGCTATTTAGATTTTTAATCCATAAAGGTGTATTTTACACAAATGAGTTCTTTAGTTGTATTTTTGCTCGATTACCATGTTCAAATATTATGTTTTTCTTACCATTCAAAATGTTGTGGCATTAACAATAATTGAAAAATGAAAACATTGCATTTTTGAACTCATATAATATTAAATTCTTATAAGGATAAATGCAACGTTAAGAATCTATTGAATTTCAATTTTGCAATTTTCTGAATAGTCTCCTTTTTGACAATGCGATATGAAATGATTTAAATAATTTTAGACTACAAACATATTACTTAAGAAAAAGCTAATGCAAGGAACTCTAATAAGAAGTCTCCCCACTGCCCTCAAGAGCAATATGTTTCACCCAACACTAAAACTTGGGATTGCTATTTAGATTATTACTCCATAAAGGTGTATTTTCCACAAATCAGGGCTTTAGTTGTATTTTTGCTCGATTACCATATTCAAATATTGTATTTTTCTTGCCATTCAAAATGTTATGGCATTAACAAGAAATTGAAAAACCAAAACATTGCATTTTTGAACTTTTATAATATTAAATTCTTATAAGGATAAATGCAACGTTAAGAATCTGTTGAATTTAAATTTTGCAATTTTTTTAATTGTGTCCTTTTTAACAATGCGATATGAAATGATTTAAATAATTTTAGACTACAACTATATTACTTAAGAAAAAGCTAATGCAAGGGACTCTAATAGGAAGTCTCCCCACTCCCCTCAAGAGCAATATGTTTGACCCAACACTAAAGCTTGGGATTGTTATTTAGATTATTAATCCATAAAGATCTATTTTGCACAAATGAGTCCTTTAGTTGTATTTTTGCTCGATTACCATATTTAAATATTATGTTTTTGTTACCATTCAAAATGTTGTGGCATTAACAATAAATTGAAAAATCAAAACATTGCATTTTTTCAAATTTCTTAAGTTTAAAATCTTATAGGGATAAATGCAATGTTAAGAATCTACTAAATTTAAATACTACAATTTTCTTAATTGTGTCCTTTCCAACAATGTGATATGAAATGATTTAAATAATTTTAGACTACAAACATATTACTTAAGAAAAAGCTAATGCAAGGGACTCTAATAAGAAGTCTCCCCACTCCCCTCAAGAGCAATATATTTGACCCAACACTAAAGCTTGGGATTGCTATTTAGATTATTAATCCATCAAGTTGTATTTTTGCTCGATTACCATATTCAAATATTATATTTTTCTTGCCCTTCAAAATGTTATGGCATTAACAATAAATTGAAAAACCAAAACATTGCATTTTTGAACTTTTATAATATTAAATTCTTATAAGGATAAATGCAATGTTAAGAATCTGTTGAATTTAAATTTTGCAATTTTTTTAATTGTCTCCTTTTTGACAATGCGATATGAAATGATTTAAATAATTTTAGACTACAAACATATTACTTAAGAAAAAGCTAATGCAAGGAACTCTAATAAGTAGTCTCCCCACTGCCCTCAAGAGCAATATGTTTGACCCAACACTAAAACTTGGGATTGCTATATAGATTATTAATCCATAAAGGTGTATTTTCCACAAATGAGGGCTTTAGTTGTATTTTTGCTCGATTACCATATTCAAATATTATATTTTTCTTGCCATTCAAAATGTTATGGCATTAACAAGAAATTGAAAAACCAAAACATTGCATTTTTGAACTTTTATAATATTAAATTCTTATAAGGATAAATGCAACGTTAAGAATCTGTTGAATTTAAATTTTGCAATTTTTTTAATTCTGTCCTTTTTGACAATGCGATATGAAATGATTTAAATAATTTTAGACTACAAACATATTACTTAAGAAAAAGCTAATGCAAGGGACTCTAATAGGAAGTCTCCCCACTCCCCTCAAGAGCAATATGTTTGACCCAACCCTAAAGCTTGGGATTGTTATTTAGATTATTAATCCATAAAGATCTATTTTGCACAAATGAGTGCTTTAGTTGTATTTTTGCTCGATTACCATTTTCAAATATTTTCTTTTTCTTACCATTCAAAATGTTGTGGCATTAACAATAAATTGAAAACTCAAAACATTGCATTTTTTCAACTTTGTTATGTTTAAAATCTTATAGGGATAAACGCAATGTTAAGAATCTGCTAAATTTAAATTCTACAATTTGCTTAATTGTATCCTTTCCGACAATGTGATATGAAATGATTTAAATAATTTTAGACTACAAACAGATTACTTAAGAAAAAGCTAATGCAAGGGACTCTAATAACAAGTCTCCCCACTCCCCTCAAGAGCAATATATTTGACCCAACACTAAAGCTTGGGATTGCTATTTAGATTATTAATCCATAAAGTTGTATTTTTGCTCGATTACCATATTCAAATATTATATTTTTCTTGCCATTCAAAATGTTATGGCATTAACAATAAATTGAAAAACCAAAACATTGCATTTTTGAGCTTTTATAATATTAAATTCTTATAAGGATAAATGCAACGTTAAGAATCTGTTGAATTGAAATTTTGCAATTTTTTTAATTTTCTCCTTTTTCACAATGCGATATGAAATGATTTAAATAATTTTAGACTACAAACATATTACTTAAGAAAAAGCTAATGCAAGGAACTCTAATAAGAAGTCTCCCCACTGCCCTCAAGAGCAATATGTTTGACCCAACACTAAAACTTGGGATTGCTATTTAGATTATTAATCCATAAAGGTGTATTTTCCACAAATGAGGGCTTTAGTTGTATTTTTGCTCGATTACCATATTCAAATATTATATTTTTCTTGCCATTCAAAATGTTATGGCATTAACAAGAAATTGAAAAACCAAAACATTGCATTTTTGAACTTTTATGATATTAAATTCTTATAAGGATAAATGCAACGTTAAGAATCTGTTGAATTTAAATTTTGCAATTTTTTTAATTGTGTCCTTTTTGACAATGCGATATGAAATGATTTAAATAATTTTAGACTACAAACATATTACTTAAGAAAAAGCTAATGCAAGGGACTCTAATAGGAAGTCTCCCCACTCCCCTCAAGAGCAATATCTTTGACCCAACACTAAAGCTTGGGATTGCTATTTAGATTATTAATCCATAAAGTTGTATTTTTGCTCGATTACCATATTCAAATATTATATTTTTCTTGCCATTCAAAATGTTATGACATTAATAATAAATTGAAAAACCAAAACATTGCATTTTTGAACTTTTATTATATTAAATTCTTATAAGGATAAATGCAACGTTAAGAATCTGTTGAATTTAAATTTTGCAATTTTTTTAATTTCCTCCTTTTTGACAATGCGATATGAAATGATTTAAATAATTTTAGACTACAAACATATTACTTAAGAAAAAGCTAATGCAAGGAGCTCTAATAAGAAGTCTCCCCACTGCCCTCAAGAGCAATATGTTTGACCCAACACTAAAACTTGGGATTGCTATTTAGATTATTAATCCATAAAGGTGTATTTTCCACAAAAGAGGGCTTTAGTTGTATTTTTGCTCGATTACCATATTCAAATATTATATTTTTCTTGCCATTCAAAATGTTAAGGGGGAAATTCTTCGTTAATACTCAAGTGAATTTAAATTTTATAAGTTTTTTAATTGTCTTCATTATCACAATGCAATTTTACATCATTTATATAATTTTAGTATACAAACATATTAATTAAATAAAAGTGAAAGTAATGGATTTTAATAAGAAGTTAGCTCACTACTCTCGAGAGCTATATGCTTGACCCAACATTGAAATTTGGGATTGAAATTTATAATTGTCATCCACTTAAGTGTATTTTGTACAATTGAGTGCCTTACTTCAATTTTTGTTCGATTAACACATTCAAATATTACGTTTATCCCACCATCCAAAATGCAACGGTATTAAAAAATTTTGAAAAATAAAAACATTGCTTTATTTTAATTTTTAAAATTTTAAAGTCTTACAAGGAGAAATTTTTCGTTAATACTCAAGTAAATTTAAATTTTGCAATTTTTTTAATTGTCTCCATTACCATAATGCAATTTGACATGATTTATATAATTTTAGTATACAAACATGTTAATTAAGGAAAAGTGAATGGAATGGACTTTAATAAGAAGTTAGCCCACTACGCTTTAAAGTTATATGTTTGGCCTAACATTGAAACTTGAGATTGCAATTTATAATAGTCATCTTGTAAAGTGTATTTTGTACAATTGAGTCCATTGCTTTTATTTTGGCAAATTAACATATAAAATATTAGGTTTATCTCATTGTTGAAAATGCAATGGTATTACAAATTATTTAAAAATTAAAAACATTGCATTATTTAAATTTTTAGAATTTTAAAGTCTTATAAGGAATAATTCTTCGTTAATACTCAAGTGAATTTAAATTTCATAATTTTTTTATTGTCTCCATTACCACAATGCAATTTGACATGATTTATATAATTTTAGTATACAAACATGTTAATTAAGTAAATGTGAATTCAATAGACTCTAATAAGATGTTAGCCCACTCCTCTCTAGAGCAATATGTTCACCCAACATTAATGCTTGGGATTGCTATTTATAATATTCATCCACTAAAGTGTATTTTACACAATTGAGTTCATTACTTGTATTTTTGTTCAATTAACATCTTAAAATATTAAGTTTGTCTCACCATTCAAAATACAATGGTATTAACAATAATTTAAAAAATAAAAACATTGCATTTTTTTTATATTTTTAGAATTTTAAAATCTTACAACTATAAATGCTCTGTTAAATATCATAATTTTTTTAATTTTCTCCATTACAACAATGCAATTTGACATGATTTATATAATTTAGGATACAAACATGTTCAGTAAAATAATGCGAATGCAATGAACTCTAATAAAAAGTTAGTCCAATCCCCTTTAGAGAAATAAAGTTGAGCCAACATCGAAGCTTGGGATTGCTATTTATAGTATTCATCCACTAAAGTGTATTTTATACAATTGAGTTGATCACTTGTATTTTTGTTCAATTAATAAATTCAAATATTAGGTTTTTCTCACCATTCAAAATGCAATCCTATTGACAATAATTTAAAAAATAAAAACATTGCATTTTTTTAATTATTATAATCTTAAAATTTTCGAGGGATAAATGCATTTTTAATACTTAAGTGGAGTTAAATATTGTAATTTTTTTAATTCTCTCCATTACCACTTTTCAAATTGACATGATTTTCATAATTTTAGTATATAAACATGTTAATTAAAAAAAAACTCAAATACAATGGATACTAATAAGAAATTAGCCTACACCCTTATAGAGCTATATGTTAGACCTAACATTAAAGTTTGGCATTACTCTTTATGATATTTATCCATTAAAGAATATTTTATACAATTGAGTCCATTACTTTTATTTTTTTTTTCATTTAACATATTCAAATATTATGTTTATCTTACCATTCAAAATGCAATGGTAAAAAAAAAAATTTAAAATAAAAATATTGCATTATTTTAATTTTTAGAATTTCAGAGTCTTATAAGAAGAAATTTTTCATTAATAGTCAAGTGAATTTAAATTTTATAATTTTTTAATTGTCTCCATTACCAATTGCAATTTGACATGATTTATATAATTTTAGTATACAAACATGTTAATTAAATGAAAGGGAATGCAATGGACTCTAATAAGAAGTTAGCCCACTACGCTCTAGGGCTATAAGCTAGACCTAATATTAAAACTTGAGATTGGAATTTATAATAGTCATCCATTAAAGTGTATTTTGTACAATTAAGTCAAGTACTTTTATTTGTGTTCAATTAACAAATTCAAATATTATATTTATCTCACCGTTCAAAATGCAATGGTATTATGAATATTTTATAAAATAAAAACATTGCATTATTTTAATTCTTAGAATTTTAAAGTCTTACGGGCAGAAATTCTTCGTTAATACTCAAGTGAATTTAAATTTGTAATTTTTTTAATTGCCTCCATTACCACAATGCAATTTGACATGATTTATATAATTTTAGTATACAAACATGTTATTGAATTAAAAATGAATGCAATGGACTCTAATAAAAAGTTAGCCCACTATGCTTTAGAGCTATAAGCTTGACCCAATATTGAAGCTTGAGATTCCAATTTATAATAGTCATCTACTAAAATGTATTTTATACATTTGAGTCGATTGCTTTTATTTTGGTAAATTAACATATTCAAATATTAGGTTTATCTCACCATTGAAAATGCAATGGTATTAAAAATTATTTGAAGAATAAAAACATTGTGTTATTTTTATTTTTAGAATTTTAAAGTCTTACAAGGAGAAATTCTTCATTAACACTCAAGTGAATTTAAATTTTTTAATTTTTGAATTGTCTCCATTACCATAATGCAATTTGACATGATTTGTATAATTTTAGTATATAAACATGTTAATGAGATAAAAGTGAATGCAATGGACTCTAAAAAAATGTTGGTCCACTACCCTTTAGAGCTATATGCTTGATCCAACATTGGAGCTCGAGATTGGGATTTATAATAGTCATCCACTAAAGTGTATTTTGTATGATTGAGTGCCTTACTTTTATTTTTGTTTTATTAACATGTTCAAATATTAAGTTTATCCCACCATTCAAAATTCAATGGTATTAAAAAAATTTAAAAAATTAAAACATTGCATTGTTTTAATTTTTAAAATTTTAAAGTCTTACAGGGAGAAATTCTTCATTAATACTCAAGTGAGGTTAAATTTTGTTCTTTTTTTAATTACCTCCATTACTACAATGCAATTTGAGATGATTTATATAATTTTAGTATGCACATATGTTAATTAAATAAAAGTGAATTCAAAGGACTCTAATAAGAAGTTAGCCCTCTACACTCTAGAGCTATATGTTTGAATCAACATTGAAACTTGAGATTGCAATTTATAATAGTCATCCCCAAAAGTGTATTGTACACATTTGAGTCCACTGCTTTTATTTTTGTAAATTAACATATTCAAATATTAGATTTATCCCACTATTGAAAATGAAATGGAATTAAAAATTATATAAAAAATAAAAGCATTGGATTATTTTAATTTTTAGAATTTGAAAGTCTTACAGGGAGAAATTCTTCGTTAATACTCAAGTGAATTTAAATTTTATAATTTTTTTAACTATCTCTATTACCACAATGCAATTTTATATCATTTCTATAATTTTAGTATATAAACATGTTAATTAAATAAAAGCAAATGCAATGGACTCTAATAAGTTAGCCCATTGCGCTCTAGAGCTATATAGTTGACCCAACATTGAAGTTTGGGATGGGAATTTATAATTGTCATCCACTTAAGTGTATTTTGTACAATTGAGCACCTTACTTTAATTTTTGTTCGATTAACATATTCAAATATTACATTTATCTCACCATTCAAAATGCAATGGTATTAAAAAAAATTTTAAAAATAAAAACATTTCATTATTTTAATTTTTAAAATTTTAAAGTCTTATAGGAAGAAATTTTTTGTTAATACTTAAATGAATTTAAATTTTTAATTTTTTTTAATTATCTCCATTACCACAATGCTATTTGACATGATTTATATAATTTTAGTATACAAACATGTTAATTAAAGAAAAGCGAATAGAATGGACTTTAATAAGAAGTTAGCCCACTACGCTTTAGAGTTATATACTTGACCCAACATTAAAATTTAAGGTTGCAATTTATAATAGTCATCCTCTAAAGTGTCTTTGTGCAATTGAGTCCATTGCTTTTATTTTGGCAAATTAACATATACAAATATTTGGTTTATCTCATTATTGAAAATGCAATGGTATTACAAACTATTTGAAAATTAAAAACATTGCATTATTTAAATTTTTAGAATTTGAAAGTCTTATAAGGAGAAATTCTTTGTTAATACTCAAGTGAATTTAAATTTGTAAGCTTTTTAAATGTCTCCATTACCATAATGCAATTTAACATTATTTATATAATTTTAGCATACAACCATGCTAATTAAATAAAAGCGAATGGAATAGACTTTAATGAGAAGTTAGCCCACTATGCTCTAGGGCTTTATACTTGACCCAACATTGAACCTTGGGATTGGAATTTATAATTGTCATCCACTAAAGTGTATTTTGTACAATTGAGAGCCTTACTTTAATTTTTGTTTAATTAACATATTCAAATATTACGTTTATCTCACTATTCAAAATGCAATGGTATTAAAAAAATTTTAAAAACTAAAAATATTACATTATTTTAATTTTTAGAATTTTAAAGTCTTATAGGGAGAAATTCTTCGTCAATACTCAAGTGAATTTAAATTTTGAAATTTTTTTAATTGTCTCCCTTATGACAATGCAATTTGACATGATTTATATAATGTTAGTATACAAACATGTTAATTAAAAAAGCACGAATGGAATGGACTTTAATAAAAGGTTAACCCATTACACTCTAGAGTTATTTGCTTGACCCAACATTGAAACTTGGGATTGGAATTTATAACAGTCATCCACTAAAGTGTATTTTGTACAATTGAGTCTATTACTTTTATTGTGTTGAATTAACATATTCAAATATTATGTTTATCTCACCATTGAAAATGCAATGGTATTAAAAATTTTTCTAAAAATAATAATATTGGATTATTTTAATTCTTAGAATTTTAAAGTCTTAAAGAGAGAAATTCTTTGTTAATACTCAAGTGAATTTAAGTTTTGTAATTTTTTTTAATTGTCTCCTTTACCACAATGCAATTTGACCTTATTTATATAATTTTAGTAAATAGACATGTTAATTAAAGAAAAGCGAGTGCAATGGGCTCTAAAAAAAAGTTAGTCTACTACGGTCTAGAGTTATATGCTTGACCCAACATTGAAGTTTGGGATTAGAATTTATAATAGTCATCCACTAAAGTGTATTTTGTAAAATTGAGTCCATTGCTTTTCTTTGTGTTCAATTGATATATTCAAATATTACATTTATCTCACCCTTCAAAATGCCATGGCATTAAAATTTTTTTATGAAATAATAACATCAAATTATTTTAATTTTTAGAATTTTAAAGTCTTATAGGGTGAAATTTTTCGTGGATAGTTAAGTGAATTTAAATTTTGTGGGTTTTTTAATTGTCTCCATTGCAATAATGAAATTTGACATCATTTATGTAATTTTAGTATAGAAACATGTTAATTAAATAAAAGCGAATGCAATGGACTCTAATAAGAAGTTAGCCCACCACGCTCTAGAGCTCTATGCTTGACCTAACAGTAAAGCTCGAGATTGCAATTTATAATAGTCATCCCTAAAGTGTATTCTACACATTTGAGTCTATTGCTTTTATTTTGGTAAATTAACATATTCAAATATTAGGTTGATCTCACCATTGAAAATGCAAAGTTAGCCCACTACGATGTAGAGTTATATGTTTGAACCCAACATTGAGGCTTGGGATTGGAATTTATAATTGTCATCCACTAAAGTGTATTTTGTACAATTGAGTGCCTTACTTTAATTTTAGTTCGATTAACATATTCAAATATTATGTTTAACCCACCATTCAAATGCAATGGTAGTAAAAAGATTTTAAAAAATAAAAATATTACATCATTTTTAATTTTTTAAAATTTTAAAGTCTTACAGGGAGAAATTCTTCGTTAATACTCAAGTGAATTTAAATTTAGCAATTTTTTTTAATTGTCTCCATTACCACAATGCAATATGACATGATTTATATAATTTTAGTATACAAACATGTTAATTAAAGAAAAATGAATGGAATGGACTCTAATAAGAAGTTAGCCCACCACGCTGTTAGAGTTATATGCTTACCCAACATCAAAACTTGGGAGTGNACATTGGATTATTTTAATTCTTAGAATTTTAAAGTCTTAAAAGAGAAATTCTTTGTTAATACTTCAAGTGAATTTAAGTTTTGTAATTTTTTTAATTGTCTCCTTTACCACATGCAATTTGACCTTATTTATATAATTTTAGTAATAGACATGTTAATTAAAGAAAACGGTGCAATGGGCTCTTAAAAAAAAGTTAGTCTACTACGGTCAGAGTTATATGCTTGACCCAACATTGAAGTTTGGATTTAGAATTTATAATAGTCATCCACTAAGTGTATTTTGTAAAATTGAGTCCATTGCTTTTCTTTGTGTTTTTCAATTGACATATTCAAATATTACATTTATCTCACCCTTCAAAATGCCATGGCATTAAATTTTTTTTTATTAATATAAAACATTTAATTATTTTAATTTTTAGAATTTTAAAGTCTTATAGGGTGAAATTTTTTGTGGAGTTAAGTGAATTTAAATTTTGTAGGTTTTTAATTGTCTCCATTGCAATAATGAAATTTTGACATCATTTATGTAATTTTAGTATAGAAACATGTTAATTAAATAAAGCGAATGCAATGGACTCTAATAAGAGTTAGCCCACCACGCTCTAGAGCTCTATGCTTGACCTAACAGTAAAGCTTGAGATTGCAATTTATAATAGTCATCCCTAAAGTGTATTCTACACATTTGAGTCTATTGCTTTTATTTTTGGTAAATAACATATTCAAATATTAGGTTGATCTCACCATTGAAAATGCAAAGTTAGCCCACTACGATGTAGAGTTATATGTTTTGACCCAACATTGAGGCTTGGGATTGGAATTTTATAATTGTCATCCATTAAAGTGTATTTTGTACAATTGAGTGCCTTACTTTAATTTTAGTTCGATTAACATATTCAAATATTATGTTTAACCCACCATTCAAAATGCAATGGTAGTAAAAAAGATTTTAAAAATATGATAAAAAATAACTATCATCTTTTAATTTTTTAATTTTAAAGTCTTAGGGAGAAATTCTTCGTTAATACTCAAGTGAATTTAAATATTAGCAAATTTTTTTAATTGTCTCCATTACCACAATGCAATATGACATGATTTATATAATTTTAGTATACAAACATGTTAATTAAAGAAAAATGAATGGAATGGACTCTAATAAGAAGTTAGCCCACCACGCTGTAGAGTTATATGCTTAACCCAACATCAAAACTTGGGAGTGGAATTTATAACAATCATCCACAAAAGTGTATTTTATACAATTGAGTCCATTACTTTTATTTGTGTTCAGTTAACTTATTCAAATATTACATTTATCTCACCACTCAAAATGCAATGGTATTAAAAATTTTTTTAAAAATTAAAACATTGCATTATTTTAATTTTTAGAATTTTAAAGTCTTAAAAGGTGAAATTCTTCGTTAATACTCAAGTAAATTTAAATTTTGTAATTTTTTTAATTGTCTCCATTACCACAATGTTATTTGACATGATTTATATAATATTAGAATACAAACATGTTAATTAAATAAAAGCGAATGCCATGGATTTTAATAAGAAGTTAGCCCACTACACTCAAGAGCTATATGATTGACCTAACATTGAAACTTGGAATTGGAATTTATAATAGTCGTCTGCTAAAGTGCATTTTGTACAATTGAGTCCATTACTTTTATTTGTGTTCAATTAACATATTCAAATATTACGTTTATCTCACCATTCAAAATGCAATGGTCTTAAAAATTATTTAAAAAATAAAAACATCACATTATTTTAATTTTTAGAATTTTAAAGTCTTATAGGGAAAAATTCTTCATTAATACTCAATGAATTTAAGTTTTATAATTTTTTTAATTGTCTCCATTACCATAATGCAATTTGACATGATTTATATAATTTTAGTATATAAACATGTTAATGAAATAAAAGCAAATGCAATGGACTCTAATAAGATGTTAGCCCACTAGCCTCTAAAGCTATATGTTTGATCCAACATTGAAGCTTGGGATTGGAATTTCTAATAGTCTTCCACTAAAGTGCATTTTGTACAATTGAGTGCCTTACTTTAATTTTTGTTCGATTAACATTTTCAAATATTACGTTTATCCCACCATTCAATATGTAATGTTATTAAAAAAATTTAAAAAAATAAAAACATTTTGTTATTTACATTTTTAGAATTTTAAGGTCTTAGAGGGAGAAATTCTTCATTCGTACTCAAGTGTAATTAAATTTTGTAATTTTTTTAATTCTCTCTGTTACCACAATGCAATTTGACATGATTTATATAATTTTAGTATACAAACATGTTAATTAAATAAAAGCAAATGCAATGGACTCTAATATGAAGTTAGCCCACTACGCTCTAGAGTTATATGCTTGACCTAACATTAAAGATTGAGATTGCAATTTATAATAGTCATCCCTAAAGTGTATTCTACCCATTTGAGTCCATTGCTTTTATTTTGGTAAAGTAACATATTCAAAAATTAGGTTTATCTCACCATTGTAAATGCAATGGTAATAAAAATTATTTAAAAAATAAAAGCATTGCATTATTTTAATTTTTAGAATTTGAAAGTTTTATAAGGAGAAATTTTTCGTTAACACTCAAGTGAATTTAAATTTTGAAATTTTTTTAATTGTCTCCATGACCACAATGTAATTTGACATGATTTATATAATTTTCGTATACAAACACGTTAATGAAATAAAAGGGAATGCAATGGACTCTAATAAGAAGTTAGCCCACTACACTCTAGAGCTATATGGTTGACCTATCATTGAAGCTTGTGATTGGAATTTATAATAGTCATCCACTAAAGTGTATTTTGTACAATTGAGTCAATTACTTTTATTTGTGTTCAATTAACATATTCAAATATTACATTTATCTCACCATTCAAAATGCAATGGCTTTAAAAATTATTTAAAAAATAAAAACATTGCATTATTTTAATTTTTAGAATTTTAAAGTTTTTCAGGGAAAAATTCTTCTTTAATACTCAAGTGAATTTAAATTTTGTAATTTTTTTAATTGTCTCTATTGTCACAATGCAATTTGACATGATTTATATAATTTTAGTATATAAACATGTTTGTGAAATAAAAAGCGAATGCAATGGACCCTAATAGGATGTTAGCCCATTACCCTCTAGAGTTATATGCTTGATCCAACATTGAAGCTCGAGATTGGAATTTATAATAGTCATCCACTAAAGTGTATTTCGTGCAATTGAGTGCCTTATTTTTATTTTCGTTTGATTAATATATTCAAAGATTACGTTTATCCCACCATTCAAAATGCAATGGTATTAAGAAAATTTTAAGACATAAACATATTGTGTTATTTTCATTTTTAGAATTTTAAGGTCTTAAAGGGAGAAATTCTTTGTTAATACTCAAGTGAATTTAAATTTTGTAATTTTTTTAATTCTCTTTATTACCACAATGCAATTTGACATGATTTATATAATTTTAGTATACAAACATGTTAATTAAATAAAAGTGAATGCAATGGACTCTAATAAGAAGTTAGCCCACTATCTTCTAGAGCTATATGCTTGATCCAACATTAAAGATTGAGATTGCAATTTATAATAGTTATCCCTAAAGTGTATTCTACACATTTAAGTCCATTGCTTTTATTTTGGTAAATTAACATATTCAAATATTAGGTTTATCTCACCATTGAAAATGCAATGGTATTAAAAATTATTTAAAAAATAAAAGCATTGCATTATTTTAATTTTTAGAATTTGAAAGGTTTATGGGCAGAAATTCTTCATTAACGCTCAAGTGAATTTAAATTTTTTAATTTTTTTAATTGTCTCCATTACCACAATGCAATTTCACATGATTTATATAGTTTTTGTATACAAACATGTTAATGAAATAAAAGCGAATGCAATGGACTCTAAAAAGAAGTTAGCCCACTACGCTCTAGAGCTATATGCTTGAGCCAACATTGAAACTTGGGATTGAAATTTATAATAGTCATCCTCTAAATTGTATTTTATACACTGGAGTCCATTGTTTTTATTTTGGTAAATTAACATATTCAAATATTAGGTTTATCCCACCATTAAAAATGCAATGGTATTAAAAATTATTTAAAAAATAAAATCATTGCATTATTTTAATTTTTAGAATTTGAAAGTTTGATAAGGAGAAATTCTTTGTTAACACTCAAGTGAATTTAAATTTTTAAATTTTTTTAATTGTCTCCATTACCACAATGCAATTTGACATGATTTATATAATTTTAGTATACAAACATGTTAATTAAATAAAAGCGAATGCAATAGACTCTAATAAGAAGTTGGCCCACTACGCTCTAGAGCCATATGCTTGAGTAAACATTAATGCTTAAGTCCATTACTTGTATTTTTGTTCAATTAACATATTCAAATGTTATGGTTTTCTCACCATTCAAATGCAATGGCATTAACAATAAATTTAAGAATCAAAACATTGCACTTTTTCAATTTTTAGAATTTTAAAGTCTTTTAGGGATAAATACATTGTTAATAATCAATTGAATTTAACTTTTGTAATTTTTTTAATTGTCTCCTTTGTGACAAGGCTATTTTAAATGATTTATATAATTTTAGTCTCAAAATATATTACTTAAGACAAAAGCAAATGCAATGGACTCTAACAAGAAGTTTCCCCACTCCCCTCAAGAGCAATATACTTAACCCAACATTGAAACTTGTGATTGCTACTTATAATATTCATCCACTAAAATGTGTTTTATTCAATTGAGTCCATCACTTGTATTTTTGTTCAATTAACATATTCAAATATTGTGTTTTTCTCACCATTCAAATGCAATGGCATAAACAATAAATTTAAAACTCAAAACATGGCACTTTTTCAATTTTTTGAATTTTAAAATCTTATAAGGATAAATGATTTGTTAATAATCTGTTGAATTTAACTTTTGTAATTTTCTTAATTGTCTCCTTTGCGACAATGCTATTTCAAATGACTTATACAATTTTAGTCTAAATATATATTACTTAAGAAAAACCAAATGCAATGGACTCTAACAAGAAGTTTCCCCACTCCCCTCAAGAGCAATATACTTAACCCAACATTGAAGCTTACGATTGCTACTTATAATATTCATCCACTAAAATGTGTTTTATTCAATTGAGTCCATCACTTGTATTTTTGTTCAATTAACATATTCAAATATTGTGTTTTTCTCACCATTCAAATGCAATGGCATAAACAATAAATTTAAAACTCAAAACATGGCACTTTTTCAATTTTTTGAATTTTAAAATCTTATAAGGATAAATGATTTGTTAATAATCTATTGAATTTAACTTTTGTAATTTTCTTAATTGTCTCCTTTGCGACAATGCTATTTCAAATGACTTATACAATTTTAGTCTAAATATATATTACTTAAGAAAAACCAAATGCAATGGACTCTAATAAGAAGCTTTCGCACTCCCTTCAAGAGCAATATGCTTGACCTAACATTGATGCTTGAGATTGCTAATTATAATATTCATCTACTAACGTGTATTTTAGACAATTGAGTCCATTACTTGTATTTTTGTTCAATTAACGTATTCAAATATTATGTCTCTCTCACCATTCAAATGTAATGGCATTTACAATAAATTTAAAAATCAAAACATTGCAATTTTTTAATTTTTAGAATTTTAAAGTCTTACAAGGATAAATGCATTGTTAATAATCAGTTCAATTTAACTTTTGAAAGTTTTTTTAATTCTTTCCTTTGTAACAAGGCTTTTTCAAATGATTTATATAATTTTAGTCTACAATTATATTACTTAAGGAAAAGCAAATGCAATGGACTCTAATAAGAAGTTTGCCTACTCCCCTCAAAAGCAATATGCTTGACACAACATTGAAGTTTAAGATTGCTATTTATAATATTCATCCACTAATGTGTATTCTATATCATTTAGTCCATTACTTGTATTTTTGGTCAATTAACATATTCAAATATTATGTTTTTCTCACCATTCAAATGTAATGACATTAACAATAAATTTAAAAATCAAAACATTACATTTTTTCAATTTTTAGAATTTTAAAGTCTTATAGGTACAAATGCATTATAAATAATTAGATGAATTTAAAGCTTGTAATTTTTTTAATTTTCTCCTTTGCCACAGAGCAATTTGAGATGATTTATATAATTTTAGTCTACAAACATATTACTTGACCCAACATTGAAGCTCGGGATTGCTAATTATAATATTCATCCACTACAGTGTATTTTATACAATTGAGTCCATTACTTGTATTTTTGTTCAACTCACATATTCAAATATTATATTTTTGTTACCGTTCAAATGCAATGACATTTATAATAAATTTAAAAATCAAAACATTGCAATTTTTCAATTATTAGAATTTTAAATTCTTATAAGGATGAATGCGTTGTTAATAATTAGTTGAATTAAACTTTCATTATTTATTTAATTGTCTCCTTCAGGACAATGCTATTTCAAATGATTTATATAATTTTTGTCTTAAAATATATTACTTAAGAAAAAGAAAATGGAATGGACTATAATAAGAAGTTTCCCTACGCTTCTCAAGAGCAATATGCTTCACCCAACCTTGAAGCTTTGGATTACTAATTATAATATTCATCCACTAAAGTGTATTTTATACAATTGAGTCCATTACTTGTATTTTTATTCTACTAACGTATTCAAATATTATGACTTTCTTACCATTCAAATGCAATGACATTTACAATAAATTTAAAAACAAAACATTGCATTTTTTCAATTTTTAGAATTTTAAAGTCTTATAGGGATAAATACATTGTTTATAATTAGCTGAATTTAACTTTAGTTATTTTTTCAATTGTCACCTTTGCAACAAGGCTTTTTCGAATGATTTATGTAATTTTAGTCTAAAAATATATTACTTAAGAAAAAAAAATGTAATGGACTCTAACAAGAAGTTTCCCCACTCTCCTCAAGAGTAATATGTTTGACCCAACATTGAAGTTTAAGATTGCTATTTATAATATTCGTCCACTAATGTGTGTTCTATACAATTGAGTCCATTACTTGTATTTTTGTTTAATTAACATATTCAAATATTATATTTTTCTCACCATACAAAATGCAGTAGCATTAACAATAAATTTAAAAATGAAAACATTGCATTTTTTTCAACTTTTAGAATCTTAAAGTCTTATGGGCATTTATGCATTGTTAATAATCAGTTGAATTTAAATTTTGTAATTTTTTTAATTGTCTCTTTTGCCACAATGCAAGTTGAAATGATTTACATATTACTTAAGAAAAAGCATATGCAATGGACTCTAATAAGAAGAGCAATTTGCTTGACCCAACATTAAAACTTGGGATTGTTATTTATAATATTCATCCACTAAGCTGTATTTTATGCAATTGGGTGCATTACCTGTATTTTTGTTCAATTAACAAATTCAAATATTATATTTTTCTCACCATTCAAGTGCAATGGCATTTACAATAAATTTAAAAATCAAAATATTGCATTTTTTCAATGTTTAGAATTTTCAAGTTTGATAGGGAACAATGCATTGTTAAAAATCAGTTGAATTTAAATTTTGTAATTTTCTTAATTTTCTCCTTTGCTATAATGTTATATGAAATGATTTATATAAATTTCCTTTATAAACTTATTACATAAGAAAAAGCTAATGTGATGGACTCTAATAAAAAGTTTCCCTACTCCCCTCAAGTGCAATATGCTTCACCCAACATTAAAGCCTGGAATTCTTATTTATAATATTCATTCACTAAAGTGTATTTTATACAATTGAGTCAATTACTTGTATTTTTGTTCAATTAACATATTCAAATATTATGCTTTTCTCACCAGTCAAGATGCAATGGCATTAACAAAAAATTTAAAAATCAAAACATTACATTTTTTTCAACTTTTAGAACTTTAAAGTCTTATAGGGATTCATACAATATTAATAATCAGTTGAATTTAAATTTTTTAACTTTTTTAATCGTCTCCTTTCCCACAATGCATTTTGGAATGACTTATATAATTTTAGTCTACAAACATATTACCTAAGAAAAAGTTAATGTAATGAACTCTAATAAGAAGTTTCCCCACTCCCCTCAAGAGCAATATGCTTGACCCAACTTTAAAGCTTAGGATTGCTATTTATAATATTCATCCACTAAAGTGTATTTTATACAATTGAGTCCATTACTTGTATTTTTGTTCAATTAACATATTTAAATATTATATTTTTCTCACTATTTGAAATGAAATGGCATTAACAATAAATTGAAAAATCTAAACATTGCATTTTTTCAACTTTAAGAATTTTCAAGTCTTATAGGGATTTATACATTGTTAATAATCAGTTGAATTTAAATTTTATAATTTTTTAATTGTCTCTTGTGCCACAATGCAATTTCGAATGATTTAAATAATTTTAGTATAGAAACATATTAATCATGAAAAAGCTAATGCAATAGGCTCTAATAAGAAGTTTCCCCACTCCCTTCGAGAGCAATATACTTGGCACAACATTAAAGCTTAGGATTGTTATTTATATATTCATCCATTAAAGTGTATTTTATACAATTGAGATGATTACTTGTATTTTTGTTCAATTAACATATTCAAATATTATGTTTTTCTCACCATTCAAAATGCAGTGGCATTAACAATAAATTGACAAATCTAAGCATTGCATTTTTTCAACTTTTAGAATTTTAAAGTCTTATAGGGATTTATGAATTGTTAATAATCAATTGAATCTAAATTTTTTAATTTTTTTTAAATGTCTCCTTTGCCACAATGCAATTTGGAATGACTAAGATAATTTTAGTCTACAAACATATTACCTAAGAAAAAGCTAATGCAATAAACTCTAATAACAAGTTTCCCCACTCCCCTAAAGAGCAATATGCTTGACCCAACATTAAAACTTAGGATTGCTATTTATAATATTCATCCACTAAAGTGTATTTTGTACAATTGAGTCCATTACTTGTATTTTTGTTCAATTAACAAATTCAAATATTATGTTTTTCTCTTCTTTCAAAATGCAATGGAATTAATAACAAATTGAAAAATTAAAATATTGTATTTTTTAAACTTTTAGAATTTTAAAAATTTATAGGGATTTATGCATTGTCAATAATTAGTTGAATTTAAAATTTGTGATTTTTTTAATTGCCTCCTTAGCCACAATGCAAGTTGAAATGATTTATATAATTTGAGTCTACAAATATATTACTTAAGAAAAAGCAAGTGTAGTGGACTACAATAACAAATTTCCCCACTCCCCTCAAGAGCAATATGCTTAACCCAACATTAAAGCTTAGGATTGCTATTTATAATAGTCATTCACTAAAGTGTATTTTGTATAATTTAGCCCTTTACTTGTATTTTTGTTCAAGTAAAAAATTCAAATATTTTGTTTTTCTCTCCTTTCAAAATGCAGTGGGATTAACTATAAAATGGAAAATAAAAACATTGTATTTTTTCAACTTTTTGAATTTTAAAAACTTATAGGGATTTACTCATTGTCAATAATTAGTTGAATTTAAATTTTGTAATTTTTTTAATTGCCTCCTTTGCCACAATGCAAGTTGAAATGATTTTTATAATTTGTGTCTACAAACATATTACTTAAGAAAAAACAAATGCAATAGACTCTAATAAGAAGTTTCCCCACTCCCCTCGAGAGGAATATGCTTGACCCAACATTAAAGCCTAGGATTGCTATTTATAATATTCATCCACTGAAGCGTATTTTATACAATTAAGTCCATTTCTTGTATTTTTGTTCAATAAACAAATTCAAATATTATGTTTTTCTCACCATTCAAAGTGTAGTGGCATTAATAATAAATTTAAAAATGAAAACATTGTATTTTTTCAAATTTTAAAATTTTAAAGTTTTACACGTATTAATGTGTTGTTAATAATGAGTTGAATTAAAACTTTGTAATTTTTTTAATTGCCTCCTTTGCCACAAAGCAAGTTGAAATGATTTATATAATATGAGTCTACAAACACTTTATTGAGGAAAAAGCAAATGCAATGGATTATAATCAGTTTCCCTACTCCCCTAAAGAGCAATATGGTTAACCCAACATTAAAGTTTAGGATTGTTATTTACAATAGTCATCCACTAAATTGTATTTTGTACAATTGAGTCCATTATTTGTATTTTTGTTCAATTAAAAATTCAAATATTATATTTTTCCCTCCTTTCAAAATGCAGTGAGATTAACAATAAATTGGAAAATCAAAATATTGTATTTTTTCAACTTTTTGAATTTTAAAAAGTTATAGGGATTTATTCACTGTCAATAATTAGTTGAATTTAAATTTTGTAAATTTTTTAATTGCCTCCTTTGCTATAATGGAAGTTGAAATGATTTTTATAATTCGAGTCTACAAACATATTAAATTTAAAATTCAAAACATTGCATTTTTTTCAACTTTTAAAATTTTAAAGTTTTATATGCATTAATGGGTTATTAATAAAGAGTTGAATTTAAATTTTGCAATTTTTTTAATTGCCTCCTTTGCCACCATGCAAGTTGAAATGATTTATATAATTTGAGTCTACAAACATATTACTTAAGAAAAAGTAAATGCAATGGACTCTAATAAGAAGTTTCCTCACTCCCCTTAAGAGCAATATGCTTGATCCAACATTAAAACTTAGGATTATTATTTATAATATTCTTCCACTAAAGTGTATTTTATACAATTGAGTCCATCACTTTTATTTTCGTTCAATTAACAAATTTAAATATTATATTTTTCACACCATTCAAAATTCAGTGGGATTAACAATAAATAAAAAAACCAAAACATTATATTTTTTCAAATTTTTAAATTTTAAACCCTTTGAGGGATTTATACATAGTTAATAATCATTTGAATTTAAATTTTGTCATTTTTTTAATTGTCTTCTTTGCCATAATGCAAGCTGAAATGATTTATAAAATTTTAGTCTAGAAACATATTACTGACGAAAAATCAAATGCAATGGACTCTAATAAGACGTTTTCCCACTCTGCTTAAGAGCAATATGCTTGACCCAACATTAAAACTTAGGATTGCTATTTATAATATTCATCTACTAAAGTATATTTTATATAGTTGAGTTCATTACTTGTATTTTTGTTCAATTAACAAATTCAAATATTATGTTTTTCTCACCATTCAAAATGTAGTGGGATTAACAATAAATTGAAAAATAAAAACATTTTATTTTTTCAACTTTTTAAATTTTAAACTCTTTGAGGGATTTATGCATTGTGAATAATCAGTTAAATTTAAATTTTGTCATTTTTTTCATTGTCTGCTTTGCCATAATCAAGTTGAAATGATTTACAGAATTTTACTCTAGAAACATATTACTTACGAAAAATCAAATGCAATGGACTCTAATAAGAACTTTTCCCACCCTACTTAAGAGCAATATACTTGACCCAACATTAAAACTTAGTAGTGCTATTTATAATATTCATCCACTAAAGTGTATTTTATACAGTTGAGTCTATTACTTATATTTTGGTTCAATTAACAAACTCAAATATTATGTTTTTCTCACCATTCAAAATGTAGTAGGATTAATAATAAATTGAAAAATAAAAACATTTTATTTTTTCAACTTTTTAAATTTTAAACTCTTTAAAGGATTTATGCTTTATGAATAATTAGTTAAATTTAAATTTTGTCATTTTTTTCATTGTCTCCTTTGCCATAATGCAAGTTGAAATGATTTACAGAATTTAACTCTAGAAACATATTACTTACGAAAAATTAAATGCAATGGACTCTAATAAGAACTTTTTCCACCCCGCTTAAAAGCAATATGTTTGACCCAACATTAAAACTTAGCAGTGCTATTTATAATATTTATCCACTAAAGTGTATTTTATAAAGTTTAGTTTATTACTTGTATTTTTGTTCAATTAACAAATTCAGATATTATGTTTTTTCTCACCATTCAAAATGCAATGGGATTAACAATAAATTGAAAAGTCAAAACATTGTATTTTTTCTACTTTTTGAATTTTTAACTCTTTGAGGGATTTATGCATTGTTAATAATCATTTGAATTGAAATTTTGTCATTTTTATAATTGTCTCCTTTGCCATAATGCAAGTTGAAATGATTTACAGAATTTTAGTCTACCAACATATTACCTATGAAAAATCAAATGCAATGGGCTCTAATAAGAAGTTTCCGCACACTCCTCAAGAGCAACATGCTTTTACCTAACATTAAACCTTAGGATTGCTATTTATAATATTCATCCACTAAAATGTATTTTGTACAATTGAGTCCATTACTTATATTTTTGTTCAATTAACAAATTAAAATATTAGGTTTTTCTCTCCTTTAAAAATGCAATGGGATTAACAAAAAATTGAAAAATAAAAACATCTTATTTTTTCAACTTTTTAAAGTTTAAACTCTTTGAGGGATTTATACATCGTGAATAATTGGTTGAATTTAAATTTTGTCATTTTTTAATTGTCTCCTTGCCATAATGCAAGTTGAAATGATTTCTAAAATTTTTGTCTAGAAACATATTACTNAAAAATTCAAATATTATATTTTTCCCTCCTTTTAAAATGCAGTGAGATTAATAATAAATTGGAAAATCAAAATATTATATTTTTTCAACTTTTTGAATTTTACAAAGTTATAGGGATTTATTCACTGTCAATAATTAGTTGAATTTAAATTTTGTAAATTTTTTAATTGCCTCCTTTGATATAATGGAAGTTGAAATGATTTTTATAATTCGAGTCTACAAACATATTAAATTTAAAATTCAAAACATTGCATTTTTTTCAACTTTTAAAATTTTAAAGTTTTATACGCATTAATGGGTTATTAATAAAGAGTTGAATTTAAATTTTGCAATTTTTTAATTGCCTCCTTTACCACCATGCAAGTTGAAATGATTTATATAATTCGAGTCTACAAACATATTACTTAAGAAAAAGTAAATGCAATGGACTCTAATAAGAAGTTTCCTCACTCCCCTTAAGAGCAATATGCTTGATCCAACATTAAAACTTAGGATTGTTATTTATAATATTCATCCACTAAAGTGTATTTTATACAATTGAGTCCATCACTTCTATTTTTGTTCAATTAACAAATTCAAATATTATATTTTTTGCACCACTCAAAATTTAGTGGGATTAACAATAAATAAAAAACCAAAACATTATATTTTTTCAAATTTTTAAATTTTAAACCCTTTGAGGGATTTATACATAGTTAATAATCATTTGAATTTAAATTTTGTCATTTTTCTAATTGTCTCCTTTGCCATAATGCAAGCTGAAATGATTTATAGAATTTTAGTCTAGAAACATATTACTTATGAAAAATCAAATGCAATAGACTCTAATAAGACGTTTTCCCACTTTACTTAAGAGCAATATGCTTGACCCAACATTAAAACTTAGGATTGCTATTTATAATATTCATCCACTAAAGTATATTTTATATAGTTGAGTTTATTACTTGTATTTTTGTTCAATTAACAAATTCAAATATTATGTTTTTCTCACCATTCAAAATGTAGTGGGATTAACAATAAATTGAAAAATAAAAACATTTTATTTTTTCAACTTCTTAAATTTTAAACTCTTTGAGGGATTTATGCATTGTGAATAATCAGTTAAATTTAAATTTTGTCATTTTTTTCATTGTCTTCTTTGCCATAATGCAAGTTGAAATGATTTACAGAATTTTACTCTAGATACATATTACTTACGAAAAATCAAATGCAATGGACTCTAATAAGAACTTTTCCCACCCTGCTTAAGAGCAATATCCTTGACCCAACATTAAAACTTAGCAGTGCTATTTATAATATTCATCCACTAAAGTGTATTTTATACAGTTGAGTCTATTACTTATATTTTGGTTCAATTAACAAATTCAAATATTATGTTTTTCTAACCATTCAAAATGTAGTAGGATTAACAATAAATTGAAAAATAAAAACATTTTATTTTTTCAACTTTTTAAATTTTAAACTCTTTGAGGGATTTATGCATTATGAATAATCAGTTAAATTTAAATTTTGTCATTTTTTTCATTGTCTCCTTTGCCATAATGCAAGTTGAAATGATTTACAGAATTTTACTCTAGAAACATATTACTTACGAAAAATCAAATGCAATGGACTCTGAAGTTCCCAACTTCACCCTAGGATCTACTAGTTTGTGATACTGAGAGGGGGGGTGAATCAGTATCACCACAATTCACAATTCGCAGGAAAGTGAACAATTTCAATCTCTTCTTAAAAGCGAACTCTTTCTCAGATTCGACTAAGGTAGATCTATTGCTACCTACTAATCACAATAGTCCCCAAAGTCACCTTTCAGACACCTTGCCTAATAGACAATTCGGATGTTCTTGTTTAGGTCTTCGTTAGGTTATGGGTTGGCTGATACTTTAGCTGCGTTCACAACTCAATTCAAAACACAGAACGTAAAGCAAATTAAGGACACACGAGATTTACGTGGTTCCGTCAACGTGACGTACATCCACGGTGGTAGGGACTCTCCCTTACCGAGACTATCCACTATACTTGAGAATTCCAGTTACAATGGATGTCTTAATCTTCTGCTCCTTTCACTATTGCAATTACTAAGCAAATACAATACAAAGAGTGTCACTTACTGTGTCTACCCTTCGTCTAGCTTGTCTTGCCTCTGTTGAATTGAAAGGCTGCTCCACTGCCGCTTAGAAGTTCACCGCAACGCTCTCTAACCTCTCTTGAAGAAATCTAGAAATACGTTGAGTTCTTTCCGATGCTTCGCCAAATTCCTTCTCTAGGTTGTCTCACACAGCTCCTGCTTTCACCGTCTCAAGGTTTCACAGCTTGCACTCAAGCTTCTGGTCTGCCGTTTCACGTCTCACGGCCTGCCCCACGCTTCTGATCAGTCACGCCGTTGCACGTTCTGGTCTCACGCTCCTGGTCTGCTGTTTCACGTCTCTTGGCCTGCCTTACACTACTGGTTTTTCTGGTTCACGTCTCTTGCCCTGCCTCACGCTTCTAGTCTACTGTCTTCTCTTCCGGGTGGTCTCACGGATACCAGGTCTGCTGTCTTCTCTTCCGGGTGGTCTGTTTCTTATTTCTCCTCTTGCTGGTTGTGCGTTTCTGGTTTGGTTGCAGGATGTGTTTCTGGTTTGCTTGCAGGAGGCGTTTCTGGTTTGCCTGCAGGACGTGTTTCTGGTTTGCTTGCAGGACGTGTTTCTGGTTTGCTTGCAGGACGTGTTTCTGGTTTGCTTGCAGGAGGTTGCACGTTCTGGTTTGCTCTCCCGGTGGTGACGTTTCTGGTTTGCTCTCCTGGTGGTGTTGTTTCTGATCTCTTGCCGTTCTGCTCTCTCTTCCTTTTGGCCGGTTGCTGTAGGGTTGCTGTTTATTCAATTGTGTTGGCCCTCTTCCCTAGTTTTGTCTTCCAAGGCCTTTATATACTCTCTTCCATAAAACCCTAATAGGGCTTACATGGCAGATTTACGTTCTTGCCCTTACGCGGCAGATTTACTTTCTTGCCCTTCCATGTGACTTTACTGCTCTTCCATATGACTTTACTCTCTTGCACACTTAACCCTAGTTGACAACAATTACAACCCATACAAGGCTGTGGGAACAACAGACTCTAATAAGAACTTTTTCCACCCCGCTTAAAAGCAATATGTTTGACCCAACATTAAAACATAGCAGTGCTATTTATAATATTCATCCACTAAAGTGTATTTTATATAGTTGAGTCTATTACTTGTATTTTGGTTCAATTAACAAATTCAGATATTATGTTTTTCTCACCATTCAAAATGCAGTGGGATTAACAATAAATTGAAAAGTCAAAACATTGTATTTTTTCTACTTTTTGAATTTTTAACTCTTTGAGGGATTTATGCATTGTTAATAATCATTTGAATTGAAATTTTGTCATTTTTATAATTGTCTCCTTTGCCATAATGCAAGTTGAAATGATTTACAGAATTTTAGTCTACCAACATATTACCTATGAAAAATCAAATGCAATGGGCTCTAATAAGAAGTTGCCGCACACTCCTCAAGAGCAACATGCTTTACCTAACATTAAACCTTAGGATTGCTATTTATAATATTCATCCACTAAAGTATATTTTGTACAATTGAGTCCATTACTAATATTTTTGTTCAATTAACAAATTAAAATATTAGGTTTTTCTCTCCTTTCAAAATGCAATGGGATTAACAAAAAATTGAAAAATAAAAACATCTTATTTTTTCAACTTTTTAAATTTTAAACACTTTGAGGGATTTATGCATCGTGAATAATTGGTTGAATTTAAATTTTGTCATTTTTAATTGTCTTCTTTGCCATAATGCAAGTTGAAATGATTTCCAAAATTTTTGTCCAGAAACATATTACTTATGAAAAATTAAAGGCAATTGGCTCCAATAAGAAGCTTCCCCACTCCCATCAAAAGCAATATGGTTGACCCAACATTAAAGTTTAGGATTGCTATTTGTAATATTCATCCACTAAAGTATATTTTGTACAATTGAGTCCATTACTTGTATTTATGTTCAATTAACAAATTCAAATATTATGTTTTTCTCACCATTCAAAATGCAATGGGATTAACAATAAATCAAAAGATCAAAACATTATATTTTCTCAACTTTTTTAATTTTGAAAACTTATAAGGATTTATGCATTGTCAATAATTAATTGAATTTAAATTTTGTAATTTTTTAGTTGCGTCCTTTACCAGAATGCAAGTTGAAATGATTTATATAATTCGAGTTTACAAACATATTACTTAAGAAAAAGCAAATGCAATGGACTTTAATAAGAAGTTTCCCCACTCCCCTCAAGAGCAATATGCTTGACCCAACATTAAAGGTTAAGATTGCTATTTATAATATTCATCCACCAAAGTGTATTTTATACAATTGAGTCCATTACTTGTATTTTTGTTTAATTAACAAAATCTAATACGATATTTTCCTCACCATTCAAAATGCAGTGGGATTAACAATAAATTGAAAAATCAAAATATTGTATTTTTTCAACTTTTTGAATTTGAAAAACTTATAGGGATTTACACATTGTCAATCATTAGTTGAATTTAAATTTTGAAATTTTTTTAATTGCATCCTTTGCCACAACGCAAGTTGAAATGATTTATATAATTCTAGTCTACAAACATATTACTTAACAAAAGTAAATGCAATGGACTCAAATAAGAAGTTTCCCCACTCCCCTCAAGAGCAATATCCTTAACCCAACATTAAAGCTTAGGATTGTTATTTATAATATTCATCCACTAATATGTATTTTATACAATTGAGTCCATTATTTGTATTTTTGTTTAATTAACAAATTCAAATATTATGTTTTTCTCACCATTCAAAATGCAGTGGGATTAACAATAAATTGAAAGATCAAAACATTTTATTTTTTCAACTTTTTAAATTTTAAACTCTTTGAGGGATTTATGTATTGTTAATAATCATTTGAATTTAAATTTTGTCATTTTTTTAATTGTCTCTTTTGCCATAATGCAAGTTGAAATGATTTACAGAATTTTAGTCTAGAAACATATTACTTACGAAAAATCAAATGCAATGTACTCTAATAAGAAGTTTTGCCACTCCGGTTAAGAGCAATATGCTTGACCCAACATTAAAACTTAGGATTGCTATTTATAATATTCATCCACTAAAGTGGATTTTATACAATTGAGTCCAATACTTGTATTTTTGTTCAATTAACAAATTCAAATATTGTATTTTTCTCACTATTCAAAAGGTAATGGGATTAACAATAAAATGAAAAGCAAAACAATGTATTTTTTCAACTTTTTGAATTTGAAACTCTTATAGGGATTTATGCATTGTTAATAATTAGTGAAATTTAAATTTTGTAATTTTTTTAATTGCCTCCTTTGCCACAATGCAAGTTGAAATGATTTATATAATTCAAGTCTTCAAGCATATTACTTAAGAAAAAGCAAATGTAATGGACTTTAATAAAAAGTTTCCCTACTCTCCTAAAGAGCTATATGCTTGACCCAACATTAAAACTTGGGATTGCTATTTATAATATTCATCCACTAAAGTGTATTTTATATAATTAAGTCCATTACTTGTATTTTTGTTCAATTAAGAAATTCAAATATTATGTTTTTCTCACCATATAAATGTAGTGGCATTAATAATAAATTTAAAAATCAAAACATTGCATTTTTTCAACTTTTAAAATTTTAAAGTTTTATTAGTATTAATGCATTGCTAATAATGAGTTGAACTTAAATTTTGTCATTGTTTTAATTGCCTCCTTTGACACAATGCAAGTTGAAATGATTTATATAATATGAGTCTACAAACATTTTACTTACAAAAAAGCATATGCAATGGTCTATAATAAGAAGTTTCCCCACTTATTATGCATTGTTAATAATTACTTGAATTTAAATTTTGAAAATTTTTAATTGCCTCCTTTGCCATAATGAAAGTTGAATTGGTTTATAAAATTCAAGTCTACAAACATATTACTTAAGAAAAACCAAATGCAATGGACTCAAATAAGAAGTTTCCCCACTCCCTTCAAGAGCAATATGTTTGACCCAACATTAAAACTTCGGATTACTATTTATAATATTCATCCACTAAAGTGTATTTTATACAATTGAGTCCATTACTTGTATTTTTGTTCAATTAAGAAATTCAAATATTATGTTTTTCTCACCATTCAAAAAATATTGGGATTAACAATAAATTGAAAAATCAAAACATTGTATTTTTTCAACTTTTTAAATTTTAAACTCTTTGAGGGATTTATACATTGTGAATAATCATTTGAATTTAAATTTTGTCATTTTTTTAATTGTCTTCTTTGCCATAATGCAAGTTGAAATGCTTTCTAGAATTTTAGTCTAGAAACATATTACTCATGAAAAATTAAGTGCAATCGGCTCTAATAAGGTGTTTCCCCACTCCCCTCAAGAGTAATATGTTTGACCCAACATTAAAGCTTAGGATTGCTATTTATAATATTCATTAACTAAAGTGTATTTTATACAATTGAGTCCATTACTTGTATTTTTGTTCAATTAACAAATTCAAATATTATGTTTTTCTCACCATTCAAAATGCAGTGGTATTAACAATAAATTTAAAAATCAAAACATTGTATTTTTTTCAACTTTTTGAATTTTGAAAACTTATAGGGATTTATGCATTGTAAATAATTAGTTGAATTTAAATTTTGTAATTTTTTAATTACCTCCCTTGCTACAATCCAAGTTGAAATGATTTATATAATTCGAGTCTACAAGCATATTAGTTAAGAAAAAGCGAATGCAATGGACTCTAATAAGAAGTTTCCCCACTCATTTCAAGAGGAATATGGTTGACCCAACATTAAAACTTAGGATTGCTATTTATAAAATTCATCCACTAAAGTGTACTTTAGACAATTGAGTCCATTACTTGTATTTTTGTTCAATTAACAAATTCAAATATTATGTTTTTCTCAGTATTCAAAATGCAGTGGGATTAACAATAAATTGAAAAATCAAAATATTATATTTTTTCAACTTTTTGAATTTTAAAGACTTATATGGATTTATGCATTGTCAATAATAGTTGAATTTATATTTTGTAATTTTTTTAATTGCCCCCTTTGCCATAATGTAAGTTGAAATGATTTATATAATTCGAGTCTACAAACATATTACTTAAGAAAAAGCAAACGCAATCAACTATAATAAGAAGTTTCCCCACTCCTCTCAATAGCAATATGCTTGACCCAAAACTAAAACTTAGGATTGCTATTTAGAGTATTGATCCACTAATGTGTATTTTATACAATTAAGTCCATTACTTGTATTTTTGTTCAATTAACAAATTCAAATATTATGTTTTTCTCATTATTCAAAATGCAGTAGGATTAATAATAAATTGAAAAATCAAAATATTGTATTTTTTCATGTTTTTGAATTTTAAACCCTTTGAGGGATTTATGCATTATTAATAATCATTTGAATCTAAATTTTGCTATTTTTTTAATTGTCTCATTTACCATAATGCAAGTTGAAATGATTTACAAAATTTTAGTCTCGAAACATATTACTTACGAAAAATTAAATGCAATGGGCTCCAAAAAGAAACTTTTGCACTCCCCTTAAGAGCAATATGCTTGACCCAACATTAAAGCTTAGGATTTCTATTTATAATATTCATCCACTAAAATGTATTTTGTACAATTGAATCCATTACTTGTATTTTTGTTCAATTAACAAATTCAAATATTATGTTTTTCTCTCCCTTCAAAATGCAGTGGGATTAACAAAAAATTGAAAAATCAAAACATTATAGTTTTTCAACTTTTTGAATTTTAAAAACTTATTGGGATTTATTCATTGTCACTAATTTGTTGAATTTAAATTTTGTAATTTTTTTAATTGCCTCCTTTGTCACAATGCATGTTGAAATGATTTATATATTTCAAGTCTACAAGCATATTACTTAAGAAAAAGCAAATGCAATGGAATATAATAAAAAGCTTCCCCACTCCCCTCAAGAGCAATATGCTTGACCCAACATTAAAGCTTAGGATTGCTATTTATAATATTCATCCATTAAAGTGTATTTTCTACAATTGAGTCCATTACTTGTATTTTTGTTCAATTAACAAATTCAAATATTATATTTTTCTCACAATTCAAAATGTAGTGGGATTAACAATAAACTGAAAATCAAAACATTATATTTTTTCAACTTTTTGAATTTTAAATTCTTATAGGGATTTATGCATTGTTAATAACTAGTGAAATTTAAATTTGTAATTTTTTTAATTCCCTCCTTTGCCACAATACAAGTTGGAATGATTTATATAATTCGAGTCTACAAACATATTACTTAAGAAAAAGCAAATGCAATGCACTCTGATAAGAAGTTTCCCCACTCCCCTCAAGAGCTATATGCTTGGCCCAATAAGAAAACTTAGGATTGTTATTTATAATATTCATACATTAAAGTGTATTGAATTTTAAAAACTTATAAGGATTTATGCAATGTCAATAATTAGTTGAATTTAAATTTTGTAATTTTTTCAATTACCCTATTTGCCACAATACAAGTGGAAACATTTACATAATTCGAGTCTACAAACATATTACTTAAGAAAAAGCAAATGCAAGGGACTTTAATACGAAGTTTCCCTACTCCCCTCAAGAACAATATGCTTGACCCAAAATTAAAGGTTAAGATTGCTATTTATGATATTCATCCACTAAAGTGTATTTTATACAATTGAGTCCATTACTTGTATTTTTTGTTTAATTAACAAAATCAAATACGATATTTTCCTCACCATTCAAAATGCAGTGGGATTAACAATAAATTGAAAAATCAAAATATTGTATTTTTTCAACTTTTTGAATTTGAAAAACTTATAGGGATTTACGCATTGTTAATCATTAGTTGAATTTAAATTTGAAATTTTTTTAATTGCATCCTTTGCCACAACGCAAGTTGAAATGATTTATATATTCTAGTCTACAAATATATTACTTACAAAAGCAAATGCAATGGACTCTAATAAGAAGTTTCCCCACTCCCCTTAAGAGCTACATGCTCTAACCCAAACAAGAAAACTTAGGATTGCTATTCATAATATTCTGCCACTAAAGTGTATTTTATACAATTGAGTCCATTACTTGTATTTTTGTTCAATTAACAAATTCAAATATTATGTTTTTCTCACCATTCAAAATGCAGTGGGATTAACAATAAATTGAAAAATCAAAACATTGTATTTTTTCAACTTTTTGAATTTTAAAAACTTATAGGGATTTATGCATTGTCAATAATTAGTTGAATTTAAATTTTGTAATTTTTTTAATTGCCTCCTTTGCCACAATGCAAGTTGAAATGATTTATATAATTCGAGTCTACAAACATATTACTTAAGAAAAAGCAAATGCAATGGACTCTAATAAGAAGTTTCCCCACTCCCCTCAAGAGCAATATGCTTGACCCAACATTAAAGCTTAGGATTGCTATTTATAATATTCATCCACTAAAGTGTATTTTCTATAATTGAGTCCATTACTTGTATTTTTGTTCAATTAACAAATTCAAATATTATATTTTTCTCACAATTCAAAATGTAGTGGGATTAACAATAAACTGAAAATCAAAAATTGTACTTTTCAACTTTTTGAATTTCAAATTCTTATAGGGATTATTGCATTTGTTAATAACTAGTGAAATTTAAATTTTGTAATTTTTTTAATTCCCTCCTTTGCCACAATACAAGTTGGAATGATTTATATAATTCAAGTCTACAAACATATTACTTAAGAAAAAGCAAATGCAATGCACTCTAATAAGAAGTTCCCCACTCCCCTCAAGAGCTATATGCTTGGCCCAATAAGAAAACTTAGGATTGTTATTTATAATATTCATACATTAAAGTGTATTGAATTTTAAAAACTTATAAGGATTTATGCATTGTCAATAATTAGTTGAATTTAAATTTTGTAATTTTTTAATTACCCCATTTGCCACAATGCAAGTGGAAAACATTTATATAATTCGAGTCTACAAACATACTACTTAAGAAAAAGCAAATGCAATGGACTTTAATAAGAAGTTTCCCCACTCCCCTCAAGAGTAATATGCTTGACCCAACATTAAAGGTTAAGATTGCTATTTATAATATTCATCCACTAAATGTATTTTATACAATTGAGTCCATTACTTGTATTTTTGTTTAATTAACAAAATCAAATACGATATTGTCCTCACCATTCAAAATGCAGTGGGATTAACAATAAATTGAAAAATTAAAATATTGTATTTTTTCAACTTTTTGAATTTGAAAAACTTATAGGGATTTACGCATTGTCAATCATTAGTTGAATTTAAATTTTGAAATTTTTTTAATTGCATCCTTTGCCACAACGCAAGTTGAAATGATTTATATAATTCTAGTCTACAAACATATTACTTAACAAAAGCAAATGCAATGGACTCTAATAAGAAGTTTCCCCACTCCCCTCAACAGCTATATGCTTGACCCAACAAGAAAACTTAGGATTGCTATTCATAATATTCTGCCACTAAAGTGTATTTTATACAATTGAGTCCATTATTTGTATTTTTGTTCCATTAACAAATTCAAATATTATGTTTTTCTCACCATTCAAAATGCAGTGAGATTCACAATAAATCAAAAAATCAAAACATCGTATTTTTTTAACTTTTTGAATTTTAAAGACTTATAGGGATTTCTTCATTGTCAATAATTAGTTGAATTTAAATTTTGTAATTTTTTTAATTGCCTCTCTTAACACAATGTAAGTTGAAATGATTTATATAATTCGAGTCTACAAACATATTACTTATGAAAAAGCAAATGCAATGGACTATAATAAGAAGTTTCCCTACTCCCCTCAAGAGGAATGTGCTTGACCCAACATTAAAACGTAGGATTACTATTTAGCATATTCATCCACTAAAGTGTATTTCGTACAATTAAGTCCATTACTTGTATTTTTGTTCAATTAACAAATTCAAATATTATGTTTTTCTCTCCTCTCAAAATGCAATGGGATTAACAATAAATTGAAAAATCAAAACATTGTATTTTTTCAACTTTTTGAATTTTAAACTCTTATAGGGATTTATACATTATTAATAATTAGTGAAATTTAAATTTTGTAATTTTTTTAATTCCCTCCTTTGCCACAATGCAAGTTGAAATAATTTATATAATTCGAGTTTACAAACACATTACTTAAGAAAAAAAAATGCATTGGAGTCTAATAAGAAGTTTCCCCACTCCGCTTAAGAGCAATATGCTTGACCCAACATTAAAACTTAGGATTATTATTTATAATATTCATCCACTAAAGTGTATTTTATGCAATTGAGTCCAATACTTGTATTTTTGTACAATTAACAAATTCAAATATTATATTTTCTCATCATTCAAAATGTACTGGGATTAACAATAAAATGAAAAGCAAAACATTGTATTTTTTCAACTTTTTGAATTTTAAACTCTTATAGAGATTTATGCATTGTTAATAATTAATGAAATTTAAATTTTGTTATTCTTTTAATTCCTTCCTTTGCAACAATGCAAGTTGAAATGATTTATATAAGTCGAGTCTCCAAACAAATTACTTAAGAAAAATCAAATGCAATGGACTCTAATAAGAAGTTTCTGCACTCCCCTCAAGAGCAACATGCTTGGCCTAATAATGAAACTTAGGATTGCTATTTACAATATTCATCCACTCAAGTGTATTTTATACAATTGAGTCCATTATTTGTATTTTTGTTCAATTAGCAAATTCAAATATTATGTTTTTCTTACCATTCAAAATGCAATGGGATTCACAATAAATTGAAAAATCAAAACATTGTCTTTTTTCGTAATGGGATTTATGCATTGTCAATAATTAGTTGAATTTAAATTTTGTAATTTTTTTAATTGTCTCGTTTGCCATAATGCAAGTTGAAATGATTTATATAATTCGACTCTACAAACACATTGCTTAAGAAAAAGCAAATGCAATGGACTCAAATAAGAAGTTCCCCCACTCCCCTCAAGAGCAATATCCTTAACCCAACATTAAAGCTTAGGATTGTTATTTATAATATTCATCCACTAATGTGTATTTTATACAATTGAGTCCACTATTTGTATTTTTGTTTAATTAACAAATTCAAATGTTATGTTTTTCTCACCATTCAAAATGTGTTGGGATTAATAATAAATTGAAAAATCAAAACATTGTATTTTTTTCAACTCTTTGAATTTTAAAGTCTTTAAGGGATTTATGCATTGTTAATAATCTATTGACTTTAAATTTTGTCATTTTTTTAATTGTCTCCTTTGCCACAATGCATGTTGAAATGATTTATAGAATTTTAGTCTACAAACATATTACTTATGAAAAATCAAATGCAAAAGACTCTAAAAAGAAGTTTCCCCTGTCCCCTCAAGAGCAATATGCTTGACCTAACATTAAAGTTTAGGATTGCAATTTACAATATTCATCCACTAAAGTGGATTTTATAAAATTGAGTCCATTACTTGTATTTTGGTTCAATTAACAAATTCAAATATTATGTTTTTCTCACCATTCAAAATGCAATGGGATTAACAATAAATTGAAAAATCAAAACATTGTATTTCTTCAACTTTTTGAATTTTAAAGTCTTTGAGGGATTTAGGCATTGTGAATAATCAATTGAATTTATATTTTGTCACTTTTTTAATTGTCTCCTTTACCATAATGCAAGTTGAAATGATTTCTACAATTTTAGTCTAGAAACATATTACTTATGAAAAATCAAATGCAATGGGCTTTAATGAGAAGTTTCCCCACTTCTCTCAAGAACAATATGCTTGACCCAATATTAAAGCCCAGGATTGCTATTTAAAATATTCATGCACTAAAGTGTATTTTGTACAACTGAGTCCTTTACTTGTATTTTTGTTCAATTAACAAATTCAAATATTATGTTTTTCTCATAATTCAAAAAGCAGTAGGATTAGCAATAAATTGAAAAATCAAAACATTACATTTTTTCAACTTTTTGAATTTTAAAAACCTATAGGGATTTATGCATTGTCAATAATTAGTTGAATTTATATTTTGTAATTTTTTTAATTTCCTCATTTGCCACAAAGCAAGTTGAAATGATTTATATAATGCAAGTCTACAAACATATTACTTCTAAAAAGGAAAATGCAATGGACTCAAATAAGAAGATTCCCCACTCCCCTCCAAAGCAACATGCTAGACCCAACATTAAGGCTTAGGATTGCTATTTATAATATTCATCCACTAAAATGTATTTTATACAATTGAGTCCACTACTTGTATTTTTGTTCAATTAACAAATTCAAATATTATGTTTTTCCCACCATTCAAAATGCAATGGCATTTGTAATCAATTTCAAAATCAAAACATTGCATTTTTTCAACTTTTAAAATTTTAATGTTTTATTCACATTAATGGATTGCTAATAACAAGTTGAATTTAAATTTTGTAATTTACTTAATTGACTCCTTTACCACAATGCAAGTTGAAATGATTTATATAATATGAGTCTACAAACATTTTACGTCAGAAAAAGCAAATGCAATGGACTATAATAAGAAGTTTCCCCACTCCGCTAAAGAGCAATATGCTTGATCCAATATTAAAACTTAGGATTGCTATTTATAATATTCATCCACTAAAGTGTACTTTATAAAATTAAGTCCATAACTTGTATTTTTGTTCAATTGAGAAATTCAAATATTATATTTTTCTCACCATTCAAAATGTATTGGGATTAACAATAAATTGAAAAATCAAAATATTGTATTTTTTCACCTTTTTGAATTTTAAACTCTTACCAAGATTTATGTATTGTTAATAATTAGTCAAATTTAAATTTTGTAATTTTTTTAATTGCCCCCTTTGCCATAAAGCAAGTAAAAATGATTTGTATAATTTGACTCTACAAACATATTACTTAAGAAAAAGCAAATGCAATGCACTCTAATAAGAAATTTTCCCACTCCCCTTAAGAGCAATATGCTTGACCCAACATTAAAACTTTAGATTGCTATTTATAATATTCATCCACTAAAGTGCATTTTATGCAATTAAGTCCATTACTTGTATATTTGTTCAATTAACAAATTCAAATATTATGTTTTTCTCACCATTCAAAATGCAGTGGGATTAACAATAAATTGAAATATCAAAACATTGAATAACCAGTTGAATTTCAATTTTGTCATTTTTTTAATTGTCTCCTTTGCCATAATGCAAGCTAAAATGATTTCTAGAATTTTCACCTACAAACATATTACTCATGAAAAATCAAATGCAAAGAACTCTAATAAGAAGTTTCCCCAGCCCCCTCAAGAGCAATATGCTTGACCCAATGTTAAAGTTCAGCATTGCTATTTATAATATTCATCCACTAAAGTGGATTTTATACAATTGAGTCCATTACTTGTATTTTTGTTCAATTATCAAATTCAAATATTATGTTTTTCTCACCATTCAAAACACAATGGGATTAACAATAAATTGAAAAATTGAAACATTGTATTTTTTTCAACTTTTTGAATTTTAAACTCTTTGAGGGATTTATGCATTATGAATAATCAGCTGTATTTAAATTTTGTCACTTTTTTAATTGTCTACTTTGCCATAATGCAAGATGAAATGATTTCTAGAATTTTAGTCTAGAAACATATTACTTATGAAAAATCAAATGCAATGAGCTCTAATAAGAAATTTCCCCACTTCCCTCAAGTGCAATATGCTTGACGCAATATTAAAACTTAGGATTGCTATTTATAATATTCATCCACTAAATTGTATTTTGTACAATTGAGTCCATTACTTGTATTTTTGTTCAATTAACAAATTCAAATATTATGTTTTTCTCACAATACAAAATGCAGGAGGATTAGCAATAAATTGAAAAATCAAAACATTGTATTTTTTCAACTTTTTGAATTTTAAAAACTTATAGGGATTTATGCATTGTCAATGATTAGTTGAATTTATATTTTGTAATTTTTTTAAGTGCCTCATTTGCCATAATACAAATTGAAATGATATATATAATTTGAGTCTACACACATATTACTTAAGAAAAAGCAAATGCAATGGATTCTAATAAGAAGTTTCCCCACTTTCCTCAAGAGCGATATGCTTAACTCAACATTATGGCTTAGGATTGCCATTTATAATATTCATCCACTAAAGTGTATTTTATACAATTGAGAGCATTACTTGTATTTTTGTTCAATGAACATATTCAAATATTATGTTTTTCTCACCATTCAAAACGTGGTGGTATTAATAATAAATTGGAAAATGAAAACATTGTATTTTTTCAACTTTTTGAATTTCGAAAACATATAGGGATTTATGCATTGTCAATAATTAGTTGAATTTAAATTTTGTAATTTTTTAATTGCCTCCTTTGCCATAATGCAAGTTGAAATGACTTCTATAATATGAGTCTAAAAACATTTTACTTCACAAAAAGCAAATGCAATGGACTATAATAAGAAGTTTCCCCACTCCACTAAAGAGCAATAAGCTTGACCCTACATTGAAGTTTAGGATTGCTATTTATAATATTCATGCACTCAAGTATATTTTGTACAATTAAGTCCATTGTATTTTTCTTCAATTAAGAAATTCTAATATTATGTTTTATTCACCATTCAAAATGCAGTGGGATTAACAATAAATTGAAAAATCAAAACATTGTATTTTTTCAACTTTTTGAATTTTAAACTCTTTGAGACATTTATACATTATGAATAAACAATTGAATTTAAATTTTGACATTTTTCTAATTGTCTCCTTTGCCATAAAGCAAGTTGAAATGATTTCTAGAATTTTAGTTTAGAAACATATTACTTATGAAAAATTAAATGCAATGGGCATTAATAACAAGTTTCTCCATTCCCCTCAAGAGCAATATGCTTGACCCAACATTAAAGCTTAGGATTGCTATTTATAATATTCATCCACTAAAGTGTATTTTATACAATTGAGTCCATTACTTGTATTTTTGCTCAATTAACAAATTCAAATATTATGTTTTTCTCACCATTCAAAATGAAGTAGAATTAACAATAAATTGAAAACTCAAAACATTGTATTTTTTCAAATTTTGAATTTTAAAGACTTATAAGGATTTATGCATTGTCAATAATTAGTTGAATTTAAATTTTGTAATTTTTTTGATTGCCTCATTTGCCATAATGCAAGTTGAAATGATTTATATAATTCGAGTCTACAAACATATTACTTAAGAAGAAGCAAATGCAACGGACTCAAATAAGAAGTTTCCCCACTCCGTTCAAGTGCAATATGCTTGACCCAACATTAAAGCATAAGATTGTTATTTATAATATTCATGCACTAAAATGTATTTTATATAATTGAGTCCAGTACTTGATTTTTTGTTCAATTAACAAATTCAAATATTATGTTTTTCTCACCATTAAAAATGTAGTGGGATTAACAATAAATTGAAAAATCAAAATATTGTATTTTTTCAAGTTTTTTTAATTTTAAACTCTTATAGAGATTTATGCATGGTTAATAATTATTTAAATTTAAATTTTGCAATTTTTTTAATTGCCTCCTTTGCCATAATGGAAGTTTAAATGATTTATATAATTCGAGTTTACAAACATATTACATATGAAAAAGCAAATGCAATGGACTCTAATAAGAAGTTTCCCCACTCCTCTCAAGAGCAATATGCTTAACCCAATATTAAAACTTAGGATTGTTATTTATAATCTCCATCAACTAAAGTGTATTTTATACAATTGAGTCCATTACTTGTATTTTTGTTCAATTCACAAATTCAAATATAATGTTTTACTCACCATTCAAAATGCAGTGGGATTAACAATAAATTGAAAAATCAAAACCTTCTTTGAGGGATTTATGCATTGTGAATAATCAATTGAATTTAAATTTATTCATTTTTTTAATTGTCTCCTTTGACATAATGCAAGTCGAAATGATTTCTAGAATTTTAGTCTAGAAACATATTACTTATGAAAAATTAAATGCAATGGGCTCTAATACAACTTTCCTCACTCCCCTCAAAAATAATATGCTTGACCCAACATTAAAGTTTAGGATTGCTATTAATAATATTTACCCACTAAAGTGTATTTTATACAATTGAATCCATTACTTGTATTTTGGTTCAATTAACATATTCAAATATTATGTTTTTCTCACCATTCAAAATGCAGTAAGATTAGCAATAAATTGAAAAATGAAAACATTGTATTTTTTCAACTTTTTGAATTTTAAAAACTTATGGGGATTTATGTATTGTCAATAATTAGTTGAATTTATATTTTGTAATTTTTTTAATTGCCTCATTTGCCACAATGCAAGTTGAAATGGTTTATAAAATTTGAGTCTACAAACATATTACTTAAAATTAAAAGAAAGCAAATGTAATGGGCACAAATAAGAAGTTTCCCCGCTCTCCACAAGAGCAATATGTTTGACCCAACATTAAGGCTTAAAATTGCTACTTATAATATTCATCCACTAAAGTGTATTTTATACAATTGAGTCCATTACTTGTATTTTTGTTCAATTATCAAATTCAAATATTATATTTTTCTCACCATTCAAAATGCAGTGGGATTAACAATAAATTGAAAAATCAAAACATTGTATTGTTTCAACTTTTGAATTTTAAACTATTTGAGGGACTTATGTATAGTTAATAATTAGTTAAATTTAAATTTTGTCATTTTTTAATTGTCTCATTTGTCATAATGCAAGTTGAAATGATTTATAAAATTTTAGTCTACAAACATATTACTTATGACAAATCAAATGCAAAAAATTCTAATAAGAAGTTTCCCCACTCCCCTCAAGAGCAATATGCTTAACCCAACATTAAAACTTAATATTGTAATTTATAATATTCATGCACTAAAGTGTATTTTATACAATTAAGTCCATTACTTGTATTTTTGTTCAATTAACAAAATTCAAATATTATGTTTTTCTCACCATTCAAAATGCAGTGGGATTCACAATAAATTGAAAAATCAAAACATTGTATTTTTTCAACTTTTTGAATTTTAAACTCTTTGAGGGATTTATGCATTGTTAATTTAAATTTTGTCATTTTTCTAATTGTCACCTTTGCCATAATGCAAGTGGAAATGATTTCTAGAATTTTATTCTATAAACATATTACTTATGAAAAATTAAGTGCAATCAGCTCTAATAAGAAGTTTCCCCACTCCCCTTAAGAGCAATTGTTTGACCCAACATTAAAGCTTAGGATTGCAATTTATAATATTCATCCACTAAAGTGTATTTTATAGAATTACGTCCATTACTTGTATTTTCCTTCAATTAACAAATTCAAATATTATGTTTTTCTCACCATACAAAATGTAGTGGGATGAACAATAAATTAAAAAATCATAACATTATATTTTTTTCAACTTTTTTAATTTTAAATACTTATAGGGATTTATGCATTTTCAATAATTAGTTGAATTTAAATTTTGTAATTTTTTACTTGCTGCCTTTGCCACAATGCAAGTTGAAATGATTTATATAATTCGAGTGTACAAACATATTACTTCAGGAACAACAAATGCAATAGACTCTAATAAGAAGTTTCCCCACTCCCCTCAAGAACAATATGCTTAGCCCAAATTTAAAGCTTAGGATTGCTATTTATAATATTCATCCACTAAAGTGTATTTTGTACAAATGAGTCCATTACTTGTATTTTTGTTCAATTAACAAATTCAAATATTATGTTTTTTCTCACCATTAAAAATGTAGTGGGATTAACAACAAATTGAAAAATCAAAACATTGTATTTTTTTCAACTTTTTGAATTTTAAACTCTTTGAGGGATTTATGCATTGTGATTAACTAGTTAAATTTAAATTTTGTAATTTTTTTAATTGCCACATTTGCTACAATGCAAGTTGAAATGATTTATATAATTCGAGTCTACAAACATATTACTTAAGAAAAACCAAATGCAATGGACGCTAATAAGAAGTTTCCCCACACCCCACAAAGGCAATATTCTTGACCCAACATTAAAGCTTAGGATTGCACTTTATAATATTCATCCACTGAAGTGTATTTTATACAATTGAGTCCATTACTTTTATTTTTGTTCAATTAACAAATTCAAATATTACATTTTTGTCACCATTCAAAATGCAGTGGGATTAAGAATAAATTGAAAAATCAAGACATTGTATTTCTTAAACTTTTTGAATTTTAAACTCTTTAAGGGATTTATGTATTGTAAATAATTAGTTGAATTTAAATTTTGTCATTTTTTAATTGCCTCTTTTGCCATAATGCAAGTCGAAATGATTTATAGAATTTTAGTTTCAAAAAATATTACTTATGAAAAATCAAAATATTGTATGTTTAACTTTTTGAATTTTAAACTCTTTGAGGGACTTATGTAATGTGAATAATTAGTTAAATTTAAATTTTGTAATTTTTTTAATTGTCTAATTTGCCCCAATGCAATGGACCCTAATAAGAAGTTTCTCCACTCCCCTCAAGAGCAATATGCTTGACCCAACATTAAAGTTTAGGATTGCTATTTATAATATTCATCCACTAAGGTGTATTTTGTACAATTGAGTCCATTACATGTATTTTTGTTCAATTAACAAATTCAAATATTATGTTTTTCTCACCATTCAAAATGTAGTGGGATTAACAAGAAATTGAACAATTAAAACATTGTATTTTTTCAATTTTTGAATTTTCAACTCTTTGAGGGATTTATGCGTCGTGAATAATCAGTTGAATTTAAATTTGTCATTTTTTTAACTATCCCCTTTGCCATAATGCCAATTGAAATGATTTATAGAATTTTAGTCTAGAAACATATTACTTATGAAAAATCAAATGCAATGGGTACTAATAAGAAGTTTCCCCACTTCCCTTAAGAGCAATATGCTTGACCCAACATTAAAGCTTAGGATTGCTATTTATAATATTCATCCACTAAAGTGTATTTTGAACAACTAAGTCCATTACTTGTATTCTTGTTCAATTAACAAATTCAAATATTATGTTTTTCTCACCATTAAAAATGTAGTGGGATTAACAATAAATTGAAAAACCAAAACATTGTATTTTTTTCAACTTTTTTGAATTTCAAACTCTTTGAGGGATTTACGCTTTGTGATTAATTTGTTAAATTTTAATTTTGTTATTTTTTAATTGCCTCATTCGCCACAATGTAAGTTGAAATGATTTATATAATTCAAGTCTATAAACATATTACTTATGAAAAACCAAATGCAACAGATCCTAATAAGAAGTTTACCCACTCCCCTCAAGAGCAATATGCTTGCCCCAATATTAAAGTTTAGGATTGCTCTTTATAATATTCATCCACTAAAGTGTGTTTTATACAATCGAGTCCATTATTTGTATTTTTGTTCATTTATCAAATTCAAATATTATGTTTTTCTCACCATTCAAAATCCAGTGGGATTAACAATAAATTTAAAAATCAAAACATTTTATTTTTTCAACTTTTTAAATTTTAAACTCTTTGAGGGATTTATGGATTGTGAATATTTAGTTGTATTTAAATTTTGCCACTTTTAATTATCCCCTTTGCCATAATGCAAGTTGTAATGATTTCTAAATTTTAGTCTATAAACATATTACTTATGAAAAATTAACTGCAATCGACTCTAATAAGAAGTTTCCCCACTCCCCTCAAGAGCAATATGTTGACACAATATTAAAGCATAGGATTGGAATTTATAATATCATGCACTAAAGTGTATTTTTATACAGTTGAGTCCATTACTTGTATTTTTGTTCAATTAACAAATTCAAATATTATGTTTTTCTCACCATTCAAGTGCAGTGGGATTCACAATAAATTGAAAAATCAAAACATTTTATTTTTTAACTTTTTAAATTTTAAACTCTTGAGGGATTTATGGATTGTGAATATTCAGTTGTATTTAAATTTTGTCACTCTTTTATTATCCCCTTTTCCATAATGCAAGTTGTAATGATTTCTAAAATTTATTCTATAAACATATTACTTTATGAAAAATTAACTGCAATCGACTCTAATAAAAAATTTCTCCACNCCCCTCAAGAGCAATATGTTTGACCCAATATTAAAGCATAGGATTGCAATTTATAATATTCATCCACTAAAAGTGTATTTTATACAGTTGAGTCCATTACTTGTATTTTTGTTCAATTAACAGATTCAAATATTATATTTTTCTCACCATTCTAAGTGCAGTGGGATTCACAATAAATTGAAACATGAAAACATTGCATTTTTTCAACTTTTGAATTTTAAAGACTTTGATGAATTTATGCATTGCAATCAATTAGACTGAATTAAATTCGCTACTAATTTTTAACTAGCCCTCGTTCTGCCACAATGCAGTTGAAGGATGGATTACTACTAAAATCTCGGAGTCCTTCAACAGCCATTCACTTAGAGACTGAAAAGCAATATGACAATGAGACACAAAATACAAAGGTTTGCCTCCCCACTCCCCTCCAAGGAGCTAATATCTCTGAAGCCACCATTAAAGCATAAGATTGCTATTATAATATTCATCCATTAAAGTGTATTTTATACAATTGAGTCTATTACTTGTATTTTTGTTCAAATTAACAAATTCAAATATTATATTTTCTCACTATTCAAATGCAGTGGGATTAACAATAAATTGAAAAAAACAAAATATTGTATTTTTTAAACTTTGAATTTTAAACTCTTTGAGGGATTTATACATTGTTAATAATTAGTTAAATTTAAATTTTGTCATTTTCTTAATTGTCTCCTTTGCCATAATGCAAGTTGAAATGATTTATAGAATTTTAGTCTACAAACATATTACATATGAAAAATTAAATGCAAACGACTCTAATAAGAAGTTTTCCTAGTCCCCTCAAGTGTAATATGCTTGACCCAACATTAAAGTTTAGGATTGCTATTTATAATATTCAACCACTAAAGTGGATTTTATGCATTTGAGTCCATTACTTGTATTTTTGTTCAATTAACAAATTCAAATATCATGTTTTTCTGACCATTCAAAATGCAGTGGGATTAACAATAAATTGAAAAATCAAAACATTGTATTTTTTTCAACCTTTTGAATTTTAAACTCTTTAAGGGATGTAGGCATTGTGAATAATCAATTGAATTTAAATTTTGTAATTTTTTTAATTGCCTCATTTGCCACAATGCAAGTTGAAATGATTTATATAATTGGAGTCTATAACCATATTACTTATGAAAAAGTAAATGCAGTGGACTCTAATAAGATGTTTCCCCACTCCTCCCAACAACAATATGCTTGACCGAACATTATTGCCTACGATTGCTATTTATAATCTTCATCCACTACAGTGTATTCTGTACAATTGAGTCCATTACTTGTATTTTTGTTCAATTTCATATATTATGTTTTTCTCACCATTCAAAATGTAGTGGGATTAACAATAAATTGAAAATTGAAAACATTGTATTTTTACAACTTTTTAAATTTTAAACTCTTTGAGGGATTTATGCATTGTGATTCATTCGTTCAATTTAAATTTTGTAATTTTTTTAATTGCCTCATTTGCTAGAATGCAAGTTGAAATGATTTATATAATTCAAGTCTATAATCATATTGCTCAAGAAAAAGTAAATGGAATGGACGATTGCCTCTTTTGCCATAAATTGAATTATATATTGAAAAATCCAAACATTGTATTTTTTCAACTTTTTGAATTTTGAAAACTTATAGGGATTTATGCATTGTCAATAATTAGTTGAATCTAAATTTTGTAATTTTTTAATTGCCTCCTTTGCCATAATGCCAATTGAAATCATTTATATAATTTGAGTCTACAAACATATAACTTAAGAAAAAGCAAATGCAATGGACTCAAATAAGAAGTTTCCCCACTCCCCTCAAGAGCAATATGCTTGACCCAACATTAAGGCTTAGGATTGCTATTTATAATATTCATCCACTAAAGTTTATTTTATACAATCAAGTCCATTACTTGTATTTTTTGTGAATTAACAAATTCAAATATTATATTTTTCCCACCATTCAAAATGTAGTGGGATTAACAATAAATTGAAAAATCAAAACATTGTATTTTTTCAACTTTTCGAATTTTAAACTCTTTAAGGGATTCATACATTGTGAATAATCAATTGAATTTAAATTTTGACTTTTTTTTAATTATCTTCATTGCCATAATGCAAGTCGAAATGATTTCTAGAATTTTAGTCTAGAAACATATTACTTATGAAAAATTAAAAGCAATGGACCCTAGTAAAATGTTTCCCCACTCCCCTCAACAGTAATATGCTTGACCCACCATTAAAGCTTAGGATTGCTATTTATAATATTCATCCACTAAAGTGTATTTTAAATAATTGAGTCCATTACTTGTATTTTGTTCAATTAAGAAATTCAAATTTTATGTTTTTCTCACAATTCAAAATGTAGTGGGATTAACAATAAATTGAAAATTGAAAACATTGTATTTTTATAACTTTTTGAATTTTAAACTCTTTGAGGGATTTATGCATTGTGATTCATTAGTTCAATTTAAATTTTGAAATTTTTTTACTTCGCCCATTTGCCACAATGCAAGTTGAAATGATTTATACAATTTAAGTTTATAATCATATTACTTAAGAAAAAGTAAATGGAATGGACGATTGCCTCTTTTTCCATAATGCAAGTCGAAATGATTTATAGAATTTCAATCTAGAAACATATTACTTATGAAAAATCAAATGCAATGGGCTCTAATACGAAGTTTCCCCACTTCCCTCAAAAGCAATATGCTTGACCCAACATTAAAACTTAGGATTGCTATTTATAATATTCATCCACTAAAGTGTTTTTTATACAATTGAGTCCATTGCTTGTATTTTTGTTCAATTAACAAATTTAAATATTATGTTTTTCTCACCATTCAAAATGTAGTGGGATTAATAATAAATTGAAAATTGAAAACATTTTATTTTACAACTTTTTGAATTTTAAACTCTTTGAGGGATTTATGCATTGTGATTAATTAGTTCAATTTAAATTGTGTAATTTTTTTAATTGCCTCATTTGCCATAATGCAAGTTAAAATGATTTATATAATTCGAGTTTACAAACATATTACTTAAGAAAAACCAAATGCAATGGACCCCAATAAAATGTTTCCCCACTCCCCTCAAGAGCAATATGCTTGACCCAACACTAATGCTTATGATTGCTACTTCTAATATTCATCCACTAAATAGTATTTTATGCAATTGGGTCCATTTCTTGTATTTTTTGTTCAATTAACAAGTTCAAATATTATGTTTTTCTCACCATTCAAGATGTAGTGGGATTAACAATAAATTGAAAAATCAAAACATTTTATTTTTTCAACTTTTTGAATTTGAAACTCTTTTAGGGATTTATGCATCGAGAATAATCATTTGTATTTAAAATTTGCCACTTTTTTAATTGTCCCCTTTGTCATAATGCAAGTTGAAATGATTTCTAGAATTTTAGTCTATAAACATATTACTTATGAAAAATTAAGTGCAATCGGCTTTAATAAAAAGTTTCTCCACTCCCCTCGAGAGCAATATGTTTGACCCAACATTAAAGCTTAGGATTGCAATGTATAATATTCATCCACTAAAGTGTATTTTATACAATTGAGTCCATTACTTATATTTTTGTTCAATTAACAAATTCAAATATTATGTTTTTCTCACCCATCCAAATGCAGTGGGATTAATAATAAATTGAAAAATCAAAACATTTTATGTTTTCAACTTTTTGAATTTTAAACTCTTTGAGGGATTTATGCATTGTGAATAATCAATTCAATTGAAATTTTGTCATTTTTTTTACTTGTCTCCTTTGCCACAATGCAAGTTGAAATGATGTAGAGAATTTTAGCCAACAATGATATTACTTATGAAAAATCAAATCAAATGCATTGGACTCTAATAAGAAATTTCCCCATTCCCCTCAAGAGCAATATGCTTGACCTAACATTAAAGCCTAGGATTGCTATTTGTAATATTCATCGACTAAAGTGTATTTTGTACAGTTAAGTCCATTACTTGTATTTTTGTTCAATTAACAAATTCAAATATTATGTTTTTTTCATCATTGAAAATGCAGTGGGATTAACAATAAATTGAAAAATCAAAACATTGTATTTCTTTCACTTTTTGAATTTTAAAAACTTATAGGGATCTAAGCATTGACAATAATTAGCTGAATTTAAATTTTGTTATTTTTTAATTGCTTCCTTTGCCACAATGCAAGTTCAAATGATTTATGTAATTCGAGTGTACAAACATATTACTTAAGAAAAAACAAATGCAATGGACTCTAATAAGAAGTTTCCCCACTCCCCTCAAGAGCAATATGCTTGACCCAGCATTAAAGCTCAAGATTGCTATTTGTAATATTCATCGACTAAAGTGTATTTTGTATAATTGAATCCATTAGTTTTATTTTTGTTCAATTAACAAATTCAAATATTATGTTTTTTGCACCATTGAAAATACAGTGGGATTAACAATAAATTGAAAATCAAAACATTGTATTTCTTTAACTTTTTGAATTTTAAAAACTTATAGGGGTCTAAGCGTAGTGGGATTAACAACAAATTAAAAAAATCAAAACATTGTATTTTTTTCAACTTTTTGAATTTTAAACTCTTTGAGGGATTTATGCATTGTGATTAACTAGTTAAATTTAAATTTTGTAATTTTTTTAATTGCCACATTTGCCACAATGCAAGTTGAAATGATTTATATAATTCGAGTTTACAAACATATTACTTAAGAAAAACCAAATGCAATAAACGCTAATAAGAAATTTCCCCACACCCCGCAAAGACAATATTCTTGACCCAACATTAGAGCTTAGGATTGCACTTTATAATATTCATCCACTCAAGTCTATTTTATATAATTGAGTCCATTACTTGTATTTTTGTTCAACTAACAAATTCAAATATTATATTTTCGTCACCATTCAAAATGCAGTGGGATTAACAATAAATTGAAAAATCAAGACATTGTATTTCTCCAACTTTTTGAATTTTAAACTCTTTGAGGGATTTATGTATTATGAATAATCAATTGAATTTAAATTTTGTCATTTTTTTAATTGTCTCTTTTGCCATAATGCAAGTCAAAATGATTTATAGAATTTTAGTTTAGAAACATATTACTTATGAAAAATCAAGTGCAATGGACTCTAATAAGAAGTTTCCCCACTCCCCTCAAGAGCAATATGCTTGACCAAGCATTAATGTTTAGGATTGCTATTTATAATATTCATCCAATAAAGTGTATTTTGTACAATTAAATCCATTACTTGTATTTTTGTTCAATTAACAAATTCAAATATTATTTTTTCCCCACCATTAAAAATGTAGTGGGATTAACAATTAATTAAAAAATCAAAATATTGTATTTTTTCAACTTTTTGAATTTTAAACTCTTTGAGGGACTTATGCATTGTGAATAATTAGTTAAATTTAAATTTTCTAATTTTTTTAATTGCCTAATTTGCCACAATGCAAGTTGAAATGATTTATATAATTTAAGTCTACAAACATATTTCTTAAGAAAAACTAAATGCAATGAACCCTAATAAGAAGTTTCCTCACTCCCCTCAAGAGCAATATGCTTGACCCAGCATTAAAGCTTAGGATTGCTATTTATAATATTCATCCACTAAAGTGTATTTTGTACAATTAAGTCCATTACTTGTATTTTTGTTCAATTAACAAATTCAAATATTATTTTTTCCCACCATTAAAAATGTAGTGGGATTAACAATAAATTGAAAAATCAAAACATTGTATTTTTTCAACTTTTTGAATTTCAAACTCTTGGAGGGATTTATGCATTGTGATTAATTTGTTAAATTTTAATTTTGTTCTTTTTTTAATTGCCTCATGTGCGACAATGCAAGTTGAAATGATTTATATAATTGAAGTTTACAAACATATTACTTAAGAAAAACTAAATGCAATGGACCCTAATAAGAAGTTTGCCCACTCCCCTTAAGAGCAATATGCTTGCCCCAATATTAAAGCTTAGGATTGCTCTTTATAATATTCATCCACTGAATTGTATTTTATACAATTGAGTCCATTACTTGTATTTTTGTTCATTTAACAAATTCAAATATTATGTTTTTTGCACTATTCAAAATGCAGTGGGATTAACAAAAAATTGAAAAATCAAAATATCCTATTTTTTCAACTTTTTGAATTTTAAACTTTTTGAGGGATTTGCATTGTGAATTATTAGTTAAATTTAAATTTTCTAATTTTTTTAATTGCCTAATTTGCCACAATGCAAGTTCAAATGATTTATATAATTTGAGTCTACAAACATATTACTTCAAAAAAACTAAATGCAATAAACCCTAATAAGAAGTTTCGCCACTCCCCTCAAGAGCAATATGCTTGACCCAACATTAAAGTTTAGGATTGCAATTTATAGTTTTCATCCACTATAATTTATTTTATACAATCGAGTCCATTACTTGTATTTTTGTTCAACAAACAAATTCAAATATTATTTTTTTCTCACTATTCAAAATGCAGTGGGATTGACAATAAATTGAAAAATGAAAATATTGTATTTTTACAACTTTTTGAATTTTAAAACTAATTGGGATTTATGCATTGACAATAATTAGTTGAATTTAAATTTTTTAATGTTTTAATTGCATCCTTTGCCACAATACAAGTTGAAATGATGTATGTAATTTAAATGTAGAAACCTATTACTTGAGAAAAAGCAAATGCCAATAGACTCTAATAAGAAGTTTCCCACTCCCCTCATGAGTAATATCCTTAACCCAACATTAAAACTTAGGATTGTTATTTATAGTATCATCCACTAAAGTGTATTTTATACAATTGAGTCCATTACTTGTATTTTGTTCAATTAACAAATTCAAATATTATGTTTTTCTTACCATTCAAAATGCAGTGGGATTAACAATAAATTGAAAAATCAAAACATTGTCTTTTCTCAACTTTTTTTAATTTTAAACTCTTTGAGGTATTTATGCATTGTAAATAATCAGTTGAATTTAAATTTTGTCATTTTTCAATTGTCCCCTTTGCCGTAATGCAAGTTGAAATGATTTATAAAATTTTAGTTTGAAACATATTACTTATAAAAATCAAATGCAATGGCCTCTAATAAGAAGTTTCCACACTTCCCTCAAGAGCAATATGCTTGACCCAACATTAACGTTTGGAATTGTTATTATAATATTCATCTACTAAAGTGTATTTTATACAACTAAGTCCATTACTTGTATTTTTATTCAATAAACAAATTCAAATATTATGTTTCTCACCATTCAAAATGTCGTGGGATTAACAATAAATTGAAAAATGAAAACATTGTATTCTCAACTTTCTTAATTTTAAAACTCTTTGAGGTATTTATGCATTGTAAATAATCAGTTGAATTTAATTTTGTCATCTTTTCAATTGCTCCTTTGCCATAATGCAAGTTGAAATGATTTATAAAATTTTAGTTTGGAAACATATTACTTAAGAAAATCAAGTGCAATAGGCGCTAATAAAAAGTTCCACTCCCTAAAGAGCAATATGCTTGACTCAACATTAACGTTTAGGATTGCTATTTATAATATNATTCAAAATGCAGTGGGATTAACAATAAATTGAAAAATTAAAACATTGTATTTTTTCAAATTTTTTAATTTTAAACTTTTTTAAGAGATTTATGCATTATTAATAATCAGTTAAATATAGATTTGTCATATTTTTAATTGTCCCCTTTGCCATAATGCAAGTTGAAATGATTTATACAATTTTATTCTAGAAAATAATTACTTATGAAAATCAATTGCAATGAGCTTTTAATAAGAAGTTTCGCCTCTTCCCTTAACAGTAATATGTGTGACCCAACATTAAAACTTAGGATTGCTATTTATAATATTCATCCAATAAAGTGTATTTTGTACAATTGAGTCCATTACTTGTATTTTTGTTCAATTAAGAATTCAACCATACTTATGTTTTTTCACCCATGTAAATTATAATGGGATTAACAATAAATTGATAAATCCAAACATTGTATTTTTTAAACTTTTTGAATTTTAACTCTTTTGGCGATTTATACATTGTGAATAATTCAGAGATGTAAAATTATTGCCTATTTTAGTTGTCTCTGTTGACCAAAATGGAAGTTGAAATGACTTTAATTGGAATTTGAAGGTCTACATTGCCATATTATTTTAAGAAAAAGCAATGCAATGGAACGCCTAATAGGAAGTTTTACCCCACTCCCTTCGAGAGTAATCTGCTTGACTCAACATTAAAATATTAGGCATATAACTATATTATCAATATTCAATCCCACTAAAGGGATCTTTTGACATTGAGTCTATTACTTGTATTTTTGGGTTAATTAACCAATATCAAATACTTAGATGTTTTTATCACTATTCAAAAGGGAGTGGGATTAACAATAAATGAAAAATTAAAACATTGTATTTTTTCAAATTTTTGAATTTTAAACTCTTTAAGAGATTTATGCATTGTTAATAATCAGTTGAATTTAGATTTTGTCATTTTCTTAATTGTCCCCTTGGCTATAATTTAAGTTGAAATGATTCATACAATTTTAGTCTAGAAGCATATTACTTGTGAAAAATCCAATGTAATGGGCTCTTATAAAAAGTTTCCCAACTTCCCTCAACAATAATATCCTTGACCCAACATTAAAGCTTACGATTGCTATTTATAATATTCATTCACTAAAGTATATTTTGTACAATTGAGTCCATTACTTGTATTTTTGTTCAATTAAGAAATTCAAATATTATATTTTTCTCACCATTCAAAATATAGTGGGTTTAACAATAAATTGAAAAATCAAACATTGTATTTTTTCAACATTTTGAATTTTAAACTCTTTAGGGGATTTATGCATTGTGAATAATCAGTTGAATTTAAAATTTGCCATTTTCCTAGTTATCTCCGTTGCCAAAATGCAAGTTGAAATGATTTATAGAATTTAAGTCTACAAACATATTACTTAAGAAAAGCAAATGCATTTGACCCTTATAAGAAGTTTCCCCACACCCCTCAAAAGTAATATGCTTGACCCAACATTAAAGCTTAGGATTGTTATTTATAATATTCATCCACTAAAGTATATTTTGTACAACTGAGTCCATTACTTGTATTTTTCTTCAATTAAGAAATTCAAATATTATGTTTTTGTCACAATTAAAAATGTAGTGGGATTAACAATAAATTGAAAATCAAAACATTGTATTTTTTTCAACTTTTTGAATTTTAAAAACTTATAGAGATTTATGCATTGTAAATAATTAGTTCAATTTAAATTTTGTAATTTTTTTAATTGCCTCTTTTGCCACAATGCAGGTTGAAATGATTTATATAATTGAAGTCGACAAACATATTACTGAAGAAAAAGCAAATGCAATGGACTCTAATAAGAAGTTTCCCCACTTCCTTAAAAAGTAATATGCTTGACCCAACATTAAAGCTTAGATTACTATTTATAATATTCATCCACTAAAGTGTATTTTTGACAATTGAGTCCATTACTTGTACTTTTGTTCAATTAAGAAATTCAAATATTATGTTTTTCTCACTACTCAAAATGGAGTGGGATTAATAATAAACTGAAAAATGAAAACATTGTATTTTTTCAAATTTTTTAATTTTAAACTCCTTAAGGGATTTATGCATTGTTAATAATCAGTTGAATTTAGATTTTGTCATTTTTTTAATTGTCACCTTAGCCATAATGCAAGTTGAAATGATTTATACAATTTTAGTCTAGAAACATATTATTTATGAAAAATTAAATGCAATGGGCTTTTATAAAAGTTTCCCCACATCCTTCAACAGTAATATGCTTGACCCAACATTAAAGCTTAGGATTGCTATTTATAATATTCATCCACTAAAGTGTATTTTGTATAATTGAGTCCATTACTTGTATTTTGTTCAATTAAGAAATTCAAATATTATGTGTTTCTCACCATTCAAAATATAATGGGATTAACAATAAATTGAAAAATCAAAATATTCTATTTTTTCAATTTTTTGAATTTTAAAAACTTATAGGGATTTATGCATTATCAATACATAGTTGAATTTCAATTTCGTAATTTTTTTGATTGCCTTTTTTGCCACAATGCAAGTTGAAATGATTCATATAATTCGAGTGGACAAACATATTGCTAAAGAAAAGCAAATGCAATGGAATGGACTCTAATAAGAAGTTTTCCCACTTCCCTCAAGAGCAATATGCTTAACCCAACCTTAAAGCTTGGAACTGCTATTTATAATATTCATCCACGCTTAGAACTACTATTTATAATATTCATCCACTAAAGTGTATTTTGTACAATTGAGTCAATTACTTGTACTTTTGTTCAATTAAGAAATTCAAATATTATGCTTTTCTCACCATTTGAAATATAGTGGAATTAACAATAAATTGAAAATTTAAAACAATACATTTTTTCAACTTTCTGAATTTTAAACTCTTTGAGGGATTTATGCATTGTGAATAATCAGTTGAATTTAAATTTTGCCATTTTTTTAGTTGTCTCTATTGCCAAAATGCAAGTTGAATTGATTTATAGAATTTGAGTCTACAAACATATTACTTAAGAAAAAGCAAATGCATTGGACCCTAATAAGAACTTTCCCCACTTTGAGTTTAAATTTTGTCATTTTTTTTAACTGTCCACTTCGCCATAATGCCTGTTGAAATGATCTATACAATTTTAGTTTAGAAACATATTACTTATGAAAAATCAAATGCAATGGGCTCTAACAAAAAGTTTCCTGACTTCCCTTAACTGTAATATGCTTGACCCAACATTAAAGATTAGAATTGCTATTTATAATATTCATCCACAAAAATGTATTTTATACAATTGAGTCCATTACTTGTATTTTTGTTCAATTAACAAATTCAAATATTATATTTTTCTCACCATTCAAAATGCAATGAGATTAACAATAAATTGAAAAATCAAAATATCATATTTTTTCATCTTTTTGAATTTTAAACTCTTTGAGGGATTTATGCATTATAAATAACCAGTTGAATTTAAATTTTGCCATTTTTTACTTGTCTCCGTTGCCAAAATGGATAAAGTTTAGGATTACTATTTATAATATTCATTCACTAAAGTGTAATTTGTACAATTGATATCATTACTTGTATTTTTGTTCAATTAAGAAATTCAAATATTATGTGTTTCTCACCATTCAAAATGCAGTGGGATTAACAATAAATTGAAAAATCAAAATATTGTATTTTTTCAACTTTTTGAATTTTTAAAAACTTATAGGAATTTAAGCATTGTCAATATTTACTTGAATTTAAATTTTGTAATTTCTTTAGTTGTCCCTGTTGCCAAAATGCAAGTTGAATTGATTTATTGAATTCGAGTCTACAAACATATTATTTAAGAAAAAGCAAATGCAATGGACCCTAATAAGAAGTTTCCCCACTCCCCTCAAGTGTAATATGCTTGACTTAACATTAAAGTTTAGGATTACTCTTTATAATATTCATCCACTAAAGTATATTTTGTACAATTGAGTCCATTACTTGTATTTTTGTTTAATTAACAAATTCAAATATTATGTTTTTCTCACTATTCAAAATGTAGTGGGATTGACAATAAATTGAAAAATGAAAACATTATATTTTTTCAACTTTTTGAATTATAAAACTTATAGCGATTTATACATTGTCAATAATTAGTTGAATTTAAATTTTGTAATTTTTTTAATTGCCTCATTTGCCACAATGCAAGTTAAAATGATTTATATAATTCGAGTTGACAAATATATAACTAAAGAAAAAGTGAATGCAATAGACTCTAATAAGAAGTTTCCCCACTCCCAACATTAAAGCTTAGGATAGCTATTTATAATATTCATCCACTAAAGTGTATTTTATATAATTGAGTCCATTACTTGTATTTTTGAGTAATTAACAAATTCAAATATTATGTTTTTCCCACCATTCAAAATGTAGTGGGACTAACAAGAAATTGAAAAATCAAAACATTATTTTTTTTCAACTTTTTGAATTTTAAAATCTTTGAGGATTTATATATTGTGAATAATCAGTTGAATTTAAATTTTACCATTTTTTAGTTGTCTCCGTTGCCAAAATCCAAGTCGAAATGATTTATAGAATTCGAGTGTACAAACAAATTCATCCACTAAAGTGTATTTTGTACAATTGAGTCTATTACATGTATTTTTATTCAATTAACAAATTCAAATATTATGTTTTTCTCACCATTCAAAATGTAGTGGAATTAACAAGAAATTGAAAAATTAAAACATTGTATTTTTTCAATTTTTGAATTTTAAACTCTTTGAGGGATTTATGCATTATGAATAATCAGTTGAATTTAAATATTGTCATTTTTTTAGTTGTCTCCGTTGCCAAAATGTAAGGTGAAATAATTTATAGAATTTGAGTCTACAAACATATTGCTTAAGAGAAAGCAAAGGCAATTGACCCTAATAAGAACAATCCCCACTCCCCTCAAGTGTAATATGCTTGGCTCAACATTAAAACTTAAGATTACTATTTATAATATTCATCCACTAAAGTGTATTTTGTACAATTGAGTCCATTACTTGTATTTTTGTTCAATTAAGAAATTCAAATATTATGTTTTTCTCACCATTCAAAATGTAGTGGGATTAAAAAGAAATTGAAAAATCAAAACATTGTATTTTTTCAACTTTTTGAATTTTAAACTCTTTGAGGGATTTATGCATTGTTAATAATTAGTTGAATTTAAATTTTGTCATTTTTTTAACTATCCCCTTTGCCATAATTGCCAATTGAAATGATTTATACAATTTTAGTCTAGAGACATATTACTTATGAAAAATCAAATGCAATGGGCTCTAATAAAAAGTTTCCCCACTTCCCTCAACAGTAATATGCTTGACCCAACATTAAAGCTTAGAATTGCTATTTATAATATTCATCCACTAAAGTGTATTTTGTACAATTGAGTCCATTACTTGTATTTTTGTTCAATTAAGAAATTCAAATATTATGTTTTTCTCACCATTTAAAATGTAGTGGGATTAACAATAAATTGAAAAATCAAAACATTGTATTTTTTTCAACTTTTTGAATTTTAAAATCTTTGAGGGATTTATGCATTGTTAATAATCAGTTGAATTTAAATTTTGCCATTTTATTAGTTGTCTCCGTTGCCAAAATGTAAGGTGAATGATTTATAGAATTCGAGTCTACAAGCATATTACTTAAGAAAAAGCAAAGGTAATTGACCCTAATATGAACTCTCCCCACTCCCTCAAGTGTAATATGCTTGGCTCAACATTAAAGCTTAGGATTACTATTTATAATATTCATCCACTAAAGTGTATTTTGTACAATTGAGTCCATTACTTGTATTTTTGTTCAATTAACAAATTCAAATATTATGTTTTTCTCACCATTCAAAATGTAGTGGGATTAACAATAAATTGAAAAATCAAAACATTGTATTTTTTCAACTTTTCGAATTTTAAACTCTTTGAGGGATTTATGCATTGTTAATAATCAGTTGAATTTAAATTTTGCCATTTTTTTAACTATCCCCTTTGCCATAATGCCAATTGAAATGATTTATACAATTTTAGTCTAGAAACATATTACTTATGAAAAATCAAATGCAATGGGCTCTAATAAAAAGTTTCCCCACTTCCCCCAACAATAATATGCTTGACCGAGCATTAAAACTTAGAATTGTTATTTATAATATTTATACACTAAAGTATATTTTGTACAATTGAGTCCATTACTTGAATTTTTGTTCAATTAACAAATTCAAATATTATGCTTTTCCCACCATTCAAAATGCAGTGGGTTAACAAGAAATTGAAAAATTAAAATATTGTATTTTTTAATTTTTGAATTTTAAACTCTATGAGGGATTTATGGATTATGAATAATAAGTTGAATTTAAATTTTGTCATTTTTTTATTTGTCTCCTTTCCCATAATGCAAGATGAAGAGATTTATACAATTTTAGCCTAGAAACAAATTACTTATGAAAAATCAAATGCAATGGGCTCTAATAAAAAGTTTCCTCACTTCCCTCAATAGTAATATGCTTGACCCAACATTAAACCTTAGGATTGCCATTTATAATATTCATCCACTCAAGTGTATTTTATGCAATTGAGTCCATTACTTGTATTTTTGTTCAATTAACAAATTCAAATATTATGTTTTTCCCACCATTAAAATGTAGTGGGATTAACAATAAATTGAAAAATCAAAACATTGTATTTTTTTAACTTTTTGAATTTTAAAGATTTATAAGGATTTATTTATTGTTAATAATTTGTTGAATGTAAATTTTGTAATTTTTTTAATTGCCTCGTTTGCCATAATGCAAGTTGAAATGATTTGTATAATTCGAGTCTACAAACATATTACTTAAGAAAAAGCAAATGCAATGGACTATAATAAGAAGTTTCCCCACTCCCCTCAACAGCAATATGCTTGACCCAACATTAAACTTTAGGATTGCTATTTATAATATTCATCCACTAAAATGTATTTTATACAGTTGACTCCATTACTTGTATTTTTGTTCAATTAACAAATTCAAAGATTATGTTTTTCTCACAATTCAAAATGCTGTGAAATTAACAATAAATTGAAAAATCAAAACAGTGTATTTTTCAACTTTTTGAATTTTAAACTCTTTGAGGGATTTATGCATTATTAATAATCAGTTGGATTTAAATTTTGTCATTTTTTTAATTGTTTCCTTCGCCACAAGGCAAGTTGAAATGATTTATAGAATTTTAGCCTACAATCATATTAGTTATGAAAAATCAAATGCAATGGACTCTAAAAAGAAGTTTCCTCACTTCCCTCAAGAGCAATATGCTTGATCCAACATTAAAGCTTAGTTTTGCTATATCTAATATTCATCCACTAAAGTGTATTTTGTACAATTGAGTCCATTACTTGTATTTTTGTTCAATTAAGAAATTCAAATATTATGCTTTTCTCACCATTCAAAATGTAGTGGGATTAACAATAAATTGAAAAATGAAAATATTGTATTTTTTTTAACCTTTTTGAATTTTAAAAACTTGTAAGGATTTATGCTTTGTCAATAATTTGTTGAATTTAAATTTTGTAATTTTTTTAATTGCCTCCTTTGCCACAATGCAAGTTGAAATGATTTATATAATTCGAGTTGACAAACATTTTACTTATGAAAAAGCAAATGCAATGGACTTGAATAAGAAGTTTCCCCACTCCCCTCAAGAGTAATATGCTTGACCCAACATTAAAGCTTAGGATTGCTATTTATAATATTCATCCACTAATGTGTATTTTATACAATTGAGTCCATTAGTTGTATTTTTGTTCAATTAACAAATTCTAATATTATGTTTTTCTCACCATTCAAAATGTAGTGGAATTAACAATACATTGAAAAATCAAAATATTGTATTTTTTCATCTTTTTGAATTTTAAAGTCTTTGAGGGATAATTAGTTGAATTTAAGTTTTGTCATTTTTTTAATTGTCTCCTTTGCCATAATGCAAGTTGAAATGATTTATAGAATTTTAGTCTTGAAACATATTACTTATGAAAAATCAAATGAAATGGGATCTAATAAGAAGTTTCCCCACTCCCCTTAACAGTAATATGTTTCACCCAACATTAAAACTTAGGATTGCTATTATAAGAAGTTTTCCCGCTTAACTCAAGAGTAATATGCTTCACCCAACATTGAAGCTTAGCATTTAATATTTAAAATATTCATCCACTAAAGTGTATTTTGTACAATTAAGTCTATTACTTATATTTTTGTTCAATTAACAAATTTAAATATTATGTTTTTCTCACCATTCAAAATGTAGTGGGATTAAAAATAAATTAAACAATCAAAACTTTATATTTTTTCAACTTTTTGAATTTTATTAACTTGCAGGGATTTATGCATTGTCAACAATTAGTTGAGTTTAAATTTTGTAATATGTTTAATTGTCACCTTTGCCACAATGCAAGTTGAAATGATTTATATAATTCGAGTCTACAAACATATTCCTTAAGAAAAAGCAAATGCAATGGACCATAATAAGAAGTTTCCCCACTCCACTCAAGAGTAATATGCTTGACTCAACATTAAAGCTTAGGATTACTATTTATAATATTCATCCAGTAAAGTGTATTTTATATGGTCATTACTTGTATTTTTGTTTAATTAACAAAATTCAATTATTATGTTTTTCTCACCATTCAAAATGTAGTGGGATTAACAATAAATTGAAAAATCAAAACATTGTAGTTTTTCAACATTTTGGAATTTAAAAACAAATAGGGATTTATGCATTGTCAATAATTAGTTCAATTTCAACTTTGTAATTTTTTTTAATTGCCTCCTTTGCCACAACGCAAGTTGAAATGATTTCTATAATTCATGTCAACAAATATATTATTTAAGAAAAAGCAAATGTAATGGATTCTAATAAAAAGTTTCCCCACTCCCCTCAAGAGTAATATGCTTGACCCAACATTAAAACTTAGCATTGCTATTTATAATATTCATCCATTAAAGTGTATTTTTTACAATTGAGTCCATTATTTGTATTTTTGTTCAATTAACAAATTCAAATATTATGTTTCTCTCACCATTCAAAATGCAGTGGAATTAACAACACATTGAAAAATCAAAACATTGTATTTTTTCATCTTTTTAAATTTTAAACTCTTTGAGGGATTTATGAATTGTGAATAATTTGTTGAAATTTAAATTTTGTCATTTTTTTAATTGTCTCCTTTGTCATAATGCAAGTTGAAAAGATTTATACAATTTTAGTCTAGAAACATATTACTTATGATAAATCAAATGCAATGGGCTCTAATAAGAAGTTTCCCCACTTCCCTCAACAGCAATATGCATGACCCAACATGAAAGCTTAGGATTTCTATTTATAATATTCATCAACCAAAGTGTATTTTGTACAATTGAGTGCATTATTTGTATTTTTGTTCAATTAACAAATTCAAATATTATGCTTTTCTCACTATTCAAAATGCTGGGGGATTAACAATAAATTGAAAAATGAAAACATTGTATTCTTTCAAATTTTTCAATTTTAAACTCTTTGAGGGATTTATGCACTGTCAATAATTAGTTGAATTTAAATTTTGTCACTTTTTTAATTGTCCCCTTTGCCTTAATGCAAGTTCAAATGATTTATACAATTTTAGTCTAGAAACATATTACTTACAAAAAATCAAATGCGATAAGCTCTAATAAGAAGTTTCCCCGCTTCATTCAAAAGTAATATGATTGACCCAACATTAAAGCTTAGGATTGCTCTTTATAATATTCATCTACTAAAGTGTATTTTGTACAATTGAGTTTATTACTTGTATTTTTGTTCAATTAACAAATTCAAATATTATGTTTTTCTCACCAATCAAAATGCAGTGGGATTCACAATAAATTGAAAAATCAAAATATTGTATTTTTTCAGCTTTTTGAATTTTAAACTCTTATAGGGATTTATGCATTATTAATAATTAGTTAAATTTAAATTTTGTAATTGTTTTAATTGCCTCCTTTGCCACAATGCAAGTTGAAATGATTTGAACTATTCGAGTCTACAAACATATTAATTAAGAAAAAGCAAATGCTATGGACTATAATAAGAAATTTCCCCACTCCCAACATTATGTTTTTCTCACCATTCGAAATGCAGTGAAATTAACAATAAATTGAAAAATCAAAACATTGCATTTTTTCAAACTTTTTGAATTTTAAACTCTTTGAGGGATTTACGGATTGTAAATAAGTAGTTGAATTTAAATTTTGTCATTTCTTTTATTGTCTCCTTTGCGATAATGCAAGTTGAAATGATTTATATAATTTCGGTCTAGAAACCTATTACATATGAAAAATCAAATGCAATGGGCTCTAATGAGAAGTTTGCCCACTTTCCTCAAGAGCAATATGCTTGTCCCAACATTAAAGCTTAGGATTGCTATTTATAATATTCATCCACTAAAGTGTATTTTGTACAATTGAGTCCATTACTTGTATTTTTGTTCAATTAACAAATTCAAATATTATATTTTTCCCACCATTCAAATTGTAGTGAGATTAACAATACATTGAAAATCAAAACATTGTATTTTTTTCAACCTTTTGAATTTTAAACTCTTTGAGGGATTTATGCAATGTGAACAATTAGTTGAATTTAAATTTTGTCATTTTTTTCATTGTCTCCTTTGCCATAATTATGAAAAATCAAATGTAATGGGCTCTAATAAGAAGTTTCCCCACTTCCCTCAACAGTAAGATGCTTGACCCAACATTAAAGCTTAGGATTGCTATTTATAATATTCATCCATTAAAATGTATTTTATACAATTGAGTCCATTACTTATATTTTTGTTCAATTAACATATTCAAATATTATGTTTTTCTCACTATTCAAAATGTAATGGGATTAACAATAAATTGAAAAATGAAAACATTGTATTTTTTCAACTTTTTGAATTTTAAAAACTTATAGGGATTTATGCATTGTCAATAATTAGTTGAATTTAAATTTTGTAATTTTTTTAATTGCCTCATTTGCCACAATGCAAGTTAAAATGATTCATATAATTTGAGTTGACAAATATATAACTTAAGAAAAAGCAAATGCAATGGACTCTAATAAAAAGTTTCCCCACTCCCTCAAAAGTAATATGCTTGACCTAACATTAAGGCTTAGGATTGCTATTTATAATATTCATCCACTAAAGTGTATTTTATACAATTGAGTCCATTACTTGTATTTTTGAGCAACTAACAAATTCAAATATTATATTTTTCCAACCATTCAAAATGCAGTGGGATTAACAAGAAATTGAAAAATCAAAACATTGTATTTTTTTCAACTTTTTGAATTTTAAACTCTTTGAGGGATTTATGCATTGTGAATAATCAGTTGAATTTAAATTTTGCCATTTTTTAGTTGTCTCCATTGCCAATATCCAGGTTGAAATGATTTATAGATTTCGAGTCTACAAACATATTACTTAAGAAAAAGCAAATCCAATGGACCCTAATCAGAAGTTTCCCCACTCCCCTCAAGGTAATATGGTTGACTCAACATTAAAGCTTAGGATTACTCTTTATAATATTCATCCACTAAGGTGTATTTTGTAAAATTGAGTCCATTACATGTATTTTTGTCTAATTAACAAATTCAAATATTATGTTTTTCTCACCATTCAAAATGCAATGGGATTAACAAGAAATTGAAAAATTCAACAGGTATTTTTTCAATTTTTGAATTTAAATTTGCCATTTTTTTTATTGTCTTCGTTGACAAAATGTAAGGTGAAATGATTTATAGAATTCGAGTCTACAAACGTATTACTTAAGAAAAAGCAAAGGCAATTGACCAAATAAGAACTCTCCCCACTCCCCTCAAGTGTAATATGCTTGGCTCAACATTAAACCTTGGATTACATTATAATATTCATGCACTAAGTGTATTTTCTACAATTGAGTCCATTACTTGTATTTTTGTTTAATTAAGAAATTCAATATTATGTTTTTCTCACCATTCAAAAATGTTAGTGATTACAATAAATTGAAAAATCAAAACATTGTTTTTTCAACTTTTTTGATTTTAAAATCTTTGAGGGATTTATGCATGGTTAATAATCAGTTTAATTTAAATTTTGCCATTTTATTAGTTGTCTCCGTTGCCAAAATGTAAGGTGAATGATTTATAGAATTCGAGTCTACAAACATATTACTTAAGAAAAAGCAAATGCAATGGACTCTAATAAGAAGTTTCCCCACTCCCCTCAAGAGCAATATGCTTGACCCAACATTAAAGCTTAGGATTGCTATTTATAATATTCATCCACTAATGTGTATTTTGTACAATTGAGTCCATTACTTGTATTTTTGTTCAATTAAGAAATTCAAATATTATGTTTTTCTCACCATTCAAAATGCAGTGGGATTAACAATAAATTGAAAAAACAAAATATTGTATTTTTTCAACTTTTTGAATTTTAAAAACTTATAGGAATTTATGCATTGTCAATAATTAGTTGTATTTAAAGTTTGTAATGTTTTTAATTGCCTCCTTTTCCATAATGCAAGTTGAGAAGATTCATATAATTCAAGTTTATATAAAGTTATTGATTAAGAAAAAGTAACTGTAATGGACTCTAACAAGAAAGTTTCCCCACTCCCCTCAAGAGTAATATGATTGACCCAACATTAAAGCTTAGGAATTGCTCTTATAATATTCATCCACTAAAGTGTATTTTGTACAATTGAGTCTATTATTGGTATTTTTGTTCAATTAACAAATTCAAATATTATATTTTTCTCACCATTCAAAATGCAGTAGGATTCACAATAAATTGAAAAATCAAAACATTCTATTTTTTCAACTTTTTTGAATTTAAACTCTTATAGGATTTATGCATTGTTAATAATTAGTTAAATTTAAATTTTGTAAATTGTTTTTAATTACCTTCTTTGCCACAATGCAAGTTGAAATGATTTGAACTATTCGAGTCTACAAACATATTAATTAAGGAAAAGCAAATGCTATGGACTATAATAAGAAATTTCCCCACTCCCGACATTATGTTTTTCTCACCATTCAAAATGCAGTGAAATTAACAATAAATTGAAAAATCAAAACATTGTATTTTTTCAAACTTTTTGAATTTTAAACTCTTTGAGGGATTTTTGCATTGTAAATAATTAGTTGAATTTAAATTTTGTCATTTCTTTTATTGTCTCCTTTGCGATAATGCAAGTTGAAATGATTTATATAATTTCGGCCTAGAAACCTATCACATATGAAAAATCAAATGCAATGGGCTCTAATGAGAAGTTTGCCCACTTTCCTCAAGAGCAATATGCTTGTCCCAACATTAAAGCTTAGGATTGCTATTTATAATATTCATCCACTAAAGCATATTTTGTACAATTGAGTCCATTACTTGTATTTTTGTTCAATTAAGAAATTCAAATATTATGTTTTTCTCACCATTCAAAATGCAGTGGGATTAACCATAAATTGAAAAAACAAAACATTGTATTTTTTCAACTTTTTGAATTTTAAAAACTTATAGGGATTTATGCATTGTCAATAATTAGTTGTATTTAAATTTTGTAATGTTTTTAATTGCCTCCTTTGCCACAATGCAAGTTGAAAAGATTTATATAATTCAAGTTGACAAAGTTATTGATTAAGAAAAAGCAAATGCAATGGACTCTAATAAGAAGTTTCCCCACTCCCCTTAAGAGTAATATGATTGACCCAACATTAAAGCTTAGGATTGCTCTTTATAATATTCATCGACTAAAGTGTATTTTGTACAATTAAGTCCATTACTTGTATTTTTCTTCAATTAACAAATTCAAATATTATATTTTTCCCACCATTCAAAATGTAGTGAGATTAACAATACATTGAAAATCAAAACATTGTATTTTTTCAACCTCTTGAATTTTAAACTCTTTAAGGGATTTATGCAATGTGAATAATTAGTTGAATTTAAATTTTGTCATTCTTTTCATTGTCTCCTTTGCCATAATTATGAAAAGTCAAATGTAATGGGCTCTAATAAGAAGTTTCCCCACTTCCCTCAACAGTAAGATGCTTGACCCAACGTTAAAGTTTAGAATTGCTATTTATAATATTCATCCATTAAAATGTATTTTATACAATTGAGTCCATTACTTATATTTTTGTTCAATTAACATATTCAAATATTATGTTTTTCTCACTATTCAAAATGTAGTGGGAATAACAATAAATTGAAAAATGAAAACATTGTATTTTTTTCAACTTATTGAATTTTAAAAACTTATAGGGATTTATGCATTGTCAATAATTAGTTGAATTTAAATTTTGTAATTTTTTTAATTGCCTCATTTGCCACAATGCAAGTTAAAATGATTCATATAATTTGAGTTGACAAATATATAACTTAAGAAAAAGCAAATGCAATGAACTCTAATAAAAAGTTTCCCCACTCCCTCAAAAGTAATATGCTTAACTCAACATTAAGGCTTAGGATTGCTATTTATAATATTCATCCTGTAAAGTGTATTTTATACAATTGAGTCCATTACTTGTATTTTTGAGCAATTAACAAATTCAAATATTATATTTTTCCAACCATTCAAAATGCAGTGGGATTAACAAGAAATTGAAAAATCAAAACATTGTATTTTTTTCAACTTTTTGAATTTTAAACTCTTTGAGGGATTTATGCATTGTGAATAATCAGTTGAATTTATATTTTTCCATTTTTTAGTTGTCTCTGTTGCCAATATCCAAGTTGAAATGATTTATAGAATTCGAGTCTACAAACATATTACTTAAGAAAAAGCAAATCCAATGGACCTTAATCAGAAGTTTCCCCACTCCCCTGAGTAATATGGTTGACTCAACATTAAAACTTAGGATTACTCTTTATAATATTCATCCACTAAGGTGTATTTTGTAAAATTGAGTCCATTACATGTATTTTTGTTTAATTAACAAATTCAAATATTATGTTTTTCTCACCATTCAAAATGCAGTGGGATTAAAAAGAAATTGAAAAATTCAAACATGGTATTTTTTTCAATTTTTGAATTTTCAACTTTTCGAGGGATTTATGCATTGTGAATAATCAATTGAATTTAAATTTTGCCATTTTTTTAGTTGTCTCGGTTGACAAAATATAAGGTGAAATGATTTATAGAATTCGAGTCTACAAACGTATTACTTAAGAAAAAACAAAGGGAATTGACCCTAATAAGAACTCTCCCCACTCCCCTCAAGTGTAATATGCTTAGCTCAACATTAAAACTTTGGATTACTATTTATAATATTCATGCACTAAAGTGCATTTTCTACAATTGAGTCCATTACTTATATTTTTGTTCAATTAAGAAAGTCAAATATTATATTTTTCTCACCATTTAAAATGTAGTGGGATTAACAATAAATTGAAAAATCAAAACATTGTATTTTTTCAACTTTTTGAATTATATACTCTTTAAGGGATTTATGCATTGTTAATAATCAGTTGAATTTAAATTTTGTGATTGTTTTGACTTTCCCCTTTGCCATAATGCCAATTGAAATAATTTATACAATTTTAGTCTAGAAACATATTACTTATGAAAAATCAAATGCAATAGGCTCTAATAAAAAGTTTCCCCACTTCGCTCAACAGTAATATGCTTGACCCAACATTAAAGCTTAGAATTGCTATTTATAATATTCATCCATTAAAATGTATTTTATACAATTGAGTCCATTACTTGTATGTTTGTTTAATTAACAAATTCGAATCTTATGTTTTTCTCACCATTAAAAATGCATTGGGATTAACAAGAAATTGAAAAATCAAAACATTGTATTTTTTCAATTTTTGAATTTTAAACTCTTTGAGGGATTCATGCATTGTGAGTAATCAGTTGAATTCAAATTTTTCCATTTTTTAGTTGTCTTCGTTGCCAAAATGCAAGGTGAAATTATTTATAGAATTCAAGTGTACAAACATATTACTTAAGAAAAAGCAAATGCAATGGACCATAATAAGAAGTTTTGCCACTCCCTTATAGAGTAATATGCTTGACTCAACATTAAAGTTAGGATTACTCTTTATAGTTTTCATCCACCAAAGTATATTTTGTACAATTTAGCCCATTACTTGTATTTTTTTTCAATTAACAGATTTAAATATTATGTTTTTCTCACTATTCAAAATGTAGTGGGATTAACAATAAATTGAAAAATGAAAACATTGTATTTTTTTCAACTTTTTGAATTTTAAAAACTTATAGGGATTTATTCATTGTCAATAATTAGTTGAATTTAAATTTTGTAATTTTTTTAATTGCCTCATTTGCCACAACGCAAGTTGAAATGATTCATATAATTCAAGTTGACAAATATATGACTTAAAAAAAAAAGCAAATGCAATGGACTCTAACAAGAAGTTTCCCCACTACCTCAAAAGTAATATTCTTGACCCAACATTAAAGCTTAGGATTGCTATTTATAATATTCATCCACTAAAGTGTATTTTATACAATTAAGTCCATTACTTGTATTTTTTAGCAATTAACAAATTCAAATATTATATTTTTCCCACCATTCAAAATGCAGTGGGATTAACAAGAAATTGAAAAATCAAAACATTGTATTTTTTTCAACTTTTTGAATTTTAAAGTCTTTGAGGGATTTATGCATTATGAATAATCAGTTGAATTTAAATTTTTCCATTTTTTAGTTGTCTCCGTTACCAAAATCCAAGTTGAAATGATTTATAGAATTTAAGTGTACAAACATATTACTTAAGAAAAGCAAATCGAATGGACCTTAATCAGAAGTTTTCCCACTCCCCTCAAGAGCAATATGCTTGACCCAACATTAAAGCTTAGGATTGCTATTTATAATATTCATCCACTAAGGTGTATTTTGTACAATTGAGTCCATTACATGTATTTTTGTTCAATTAACAAATTCAAATATTATGTTTTTCTCACCATTCAAAATGCAGTGGGATTAACAAGAAATTGAACAATTAAAACATTATATTTTTTCAATTTTTGAATTTTCAACTCTTTGAGGGATTTATGCATTGTGAATAATCAGTTGAATTTAAATTTTGTCATTTTTTTAACTATCCCCTTTGCCATAATGCCAATTGAAATGATTTATACAATTTTAGTCTAGAAACATATTACTTATGAAAAATCAAATGCAATGGGCTCTAATAAAAAGTTTCCCCACTTCCCTCAATAGTAATATGCTTCACCCAACATTAAAGCTTAGAATTGGTAGTTATATTATTCATCCATTAAAATGTATTCTATACAATTGAGTCCATTACTTGTATTTTTGTTCAATTAAGAAATTCAAAACCTATGTTTTTCTCACCATTAAAAATGCAGTGGAATTAACAATACATTGAAAAATCAAAATATTGTATTCTTTCATCTTTTTGAATTTTAAACTCTTTGAGAGATTTATGCATTGTGAATAATTAGTTAAATTTAAGTTTCGTCATTTTTTTAATTGTCTCCTTTGCCATAATGCAAGTTGAAATGATTTATAGAATTTTAGTCTTGAAACATGTTACTTATGAAAAATCAAATGCAATGAGCTCTAATAAGAAGTTTTTCCACTTCGATCAAGAGTAATATGCTTGACCTAACATTAGAACTTAGGATTTACTATTTACAATATTCATCCATTAAAGTGTACTTTGTACAATTGAGTCTATTACTTATATTTTTATTCTATTAACAAATTCAAATATTATATTTTTCTTACCATTCAAAATGTAGTGGGATTAAAAATAAATTAAACAATTAAAAATTATATTTTTTCAACTTTTTGAATTTATTAACTTGTAGGGATTTATGCATTGTGAACAAGTAGTTAAGTTTAAATTTTGTAATATGTTTAATTGTCACCTTTGCCACAATGCACGTTGAAATGATTTATATAATTCGAGTCTACAAACATATTCCTTAAGAAAAAGCAAATGCAATGGACCATAATAAGAAGTTTCCCCACTCCCCTTAAAAGTAATATCCTTGACTCAACATTAAAGCTTAGGATTATTATTTATAATATTCATCCACTAAAGTGTATTTTATATAGCTATTACTTGTATTTTTGTTCAATTAACAAAATTCAATTATTATGTTTTTCTCAGCATTCAAAATGTAGTGGGATTAACAATAAATTGAAAAATCAAAACATTACAGTTTTTTAACTTTTTGGAATTTAAAAACAAATAGGGATTAATGTATTGTCAATAATTAGTTCAATTTAAACTTTGTAATTTTTTTAATTGCCTCTTTTGCCACAATGCAAGTTGAAATGATTTCTATAATTCGTGCCAACAAATATATTAGTTAAGAAAAAGCAAATGCAATGGACTCTAATAAGAAGTTTCCCCACTCCCCTCAAGAGTAATATGCTTGACCCAACATTAAAACATAGGATTGCTATTTATAATATTCATCCATTAAAGTGTATTTTGTACAATTGAGTTTATTACTTGTATTTTTGTTCAATTAACAAATTCAAATATTATGTTTTTCTCACCATTCAAAATGCAGTGGGATTAACAATAAATTGAAAAATGAAAACATTGTATTTTTTCAACTTTTTGAAATTTAAACTCTTATAGGGATTTATGCATTGTTAATAATGAGTTCAATTTAGATTTTGTAATTGTTTAATTGCCTCCTTTGCCACAATGCAAGTTGAAATGATTTGTATAATTCGAGTTTACAAACATATTACTTAAGAAAAAACAAATGCAATGGACTATAATAAGAGGTTACCCCACCCCCCTCAAGAGCAATATGCTTGACTCAACATTAAACCTTAGAATTGTTATTTATAATATTCATCCACTAAAATGTATTTTATACCATTGAGTCCATTACTTGTATTTTTGTTGAATTAACAAATTCAAACATTATGTTTTTCTCACCATTCAAAATGTAGAGAAATTAACAATAAATTGAAAAATCAAAACATTGAATTTTTCAAACTTTTTGAATTTTAAACTCCTTGAGGGATTTATGCATTGTAAATAATTAATTGAATTTAAATTTTTTCATTTCTTTTATTATCGCCTTTGCCATAATGCAAGTTGAAATAATTTATACAATTTTGGTCTAGAAACCTATTACATATGAAAAATAAAGCTTAGGATTCCTATTTATAATATTCATCCACTAAAGTGTATTTTGTACAATTGAGTCCATTACTTGTATTTTTGTTCAATTAAGAAATTCAAATATTATGGTTTTTCTCACCATTCAAAATGTAGTGGGATTAACAATAAATTGAAAAATCAAAACATTGTATTTTTTTCAACTTTTTGAATTTTCAAAATCTTTGAGGGATTTATGCATGGTTAATAATTAGTTGAATTTAAATTTTGCCATTTTATTAGTTGTCGCCGTTTCCAAAATGTAAGGTGAATGATTTATAGAATTCGAGTCTACAAACATATTACTTAAGAAAAAGCAAAGGCAATTGACCCTAATATGAACTCTCCCCACTCCCCTCAAGTGTAATATGCTTGGCTCAACATTAAAACTTAGGATTACTATTTATAATATTCTTCCACTAAAGTGTATTTTGTTACAATTGAGTCCATTACTTGTATTTTTGTTCAATTAACAAATTCTAATATTATGTTTTTTCTCCCCATTCAAAATGCAGTGAATTAACAATACATTGAAACATCAAAATATTCTATTTTTCATTTTTTTGAATAGTAAAAACTTATAGGGATTTATGAATTTTCAATAATTAGTTGAATTTAAATTTTTAATGTTTTTAATTGCCTCCTTTGCCACAATGCAAGTTGAAAAGATTTATATAATTCGAGTTGACAAAGTTATTGACTAAGAAAAAAACAAATGCAATGGACTCTAATAAGAAGTTTCCCCACTCCCCTCAAGAGTAATACGTTTGACCCAACATTAAAACTTAAGATTGCTATTTATAATATTTATCCATTAAAGTGTATTTTATACAATTGTGTCCATTATTTGTATTTTGTTCAATTAACAAATTCAAATATTATGTTTCTCTTACCATTCAAAATGTAATGGAATTAACAATACATTGAAAAATCAAAATATTGTATTTTTTTCTTTTTTTTAAATTTTAAACTCTTTGAGGGATTTATGCATTGTGATTAATTTGTTGAATTTAAATTTTGTCATTTTTTAAATTGCCTCCTTTGCTATAATGCAACTTGAAAAGATTTATACAATTTTAGCCTATAAATATATTACTTATGATACATTAAATGCAATAGGCTCTAATAAGAAGTTTCTCCCACTTCACTCAAGAGCAATATGCATGACCTAACATTAAAGCTTAGGATTCTATTTATAATATTCATCCACCAAAGTTGTATTTTGTAAAATTGAGTGCATTACTTGTATTTTTGCTCAATTAACAAATTCAAATATTATGTTTTTCTCACTATCAAAATGTTGTGGGATTAACAATAAATTTGAAAAATGAAACATTGTATTCTTTCAATTTTTCAATTTTAAAACTCTTTGAGGGATTTATTGCACTGTTAAGAATTAGTTTGAATTTAAATTTTGTCATTTTTTTTAAGTGTCCCCTTTGCCTTAATGCAAGCTCAAATGATTTATACAATTTTAGGTCTAGAAACATATTACTTAGTGAAAAATCAAATGCAATGAGCTCTAATAGAAGTTTTCCCCACTCCATTCAAGAGTAATATGCTTAACCCAACATTAAAACTTAAGATTACTATTTATAATATTCATCCACTAAAGTGTATTTTGTACAATTGAGTCTATTACTTGTATTTTTTGTTCAATTAACAAATTTCAAATATTATGTTTTTCTCACCATTCAAAATGCAGTGGGATTTAACAATAAATTGAAAAATCAAAACATTGTATCTTTTCAACATTTTGAATTTTAAACTCTTATAGGGATTTATGCATTGTTATTAATTAGTTAATTTAAATTTTGTAATTCTTTTAATTGTCTCCTTTGCCATAATGCAAGTTGAAATGATTTGAATAATTCGAGTCTACAAACATATTACTTAAGAAAAAACAAATGCAATGACTATAATAAGAAGTTTCCCCACTCCCCTCAAGAGCAATTATGCTTAACCCAAATTAAACCTTAGGATTACTAGCTATAATATTCATCCACTAAATATATTTTATACCATTGAGTCCACTAATTGTATTTTTGTTCAATTAACAAATTAAAACATTATGTTTTTCTCACCATTCGAAATGCAGTGAAATTAACAATAAANATATTACTTAAGAAAAAGCAAATGCAATGGACTCTAATAAGAAGTTTCCCCACTTCCCTCAAGAGCAATATGCATCACCAAACATTAAAGCTTAGGATTTCTATTTATAATATTCATCTACCAAAGTGTATTTTGTACAATTGAGTGCATTACTTGTATTTTTGTTCAATTAAGAAATTCAAATATTATGTTTTTCTTACCATTCAAAATTCAGTGGGATTAACAATAAATTGAAAAATGAAAACATCATATTTTTTCAAAATTTTCAATTTTAAACTCTTTGAGGGATTTATGTATTGTTAATAATTAATTGAATTTAAATTTTGTCATTTTTTTAATTGTCCCCTTTGTCATATGTGCAAATTGAAATGATTTATACAATTTTATTCTAGAAACAATATTACTTATGAAAAAATTGAATGCAATGAGCTCTAATAAGAAGTTTCCCCACTTCATTCAAGAGTAGTATGCTTGACCCAACATCAAAGCTTGTATTTTTGTTGAATTAAAAAATTAAAAAATTATGTTTTCTCATCATTCAGAATGCAATGAGATTAACAATAAATTGAAAAATCAAAACATTGTATTTTCCCAAAATTTTGAATTTTAAACTCTTATAGGGATTTATGCATTGTTAATAAATGGTTAAATTTAAATGTTATAATTGTTTTAATTGCCTCCTTCGCCACAACGCAAGTTGAAATGATTTGTATAATTCGAGTCTACAAACATATTACTTAAGAAAAAGCAAATGCAATGGACTATAATAAGAACTTTCCCCACTTCCTTCAAGAGCAATATGCTTGACCCAACATTAAACCTAAGAATTGCTATTTATAATATTCATCCACTAAAATGTATTTTATACAATTGAGTCAATTACTTGTATTTTTGTTCAATTAACAAATTCAAACATTATGTTTTTCTCACCATTCAAAATGCAATGAAATTAGCAATAAATTGAAAAATCAAAACATTGTATTTTTTCAACTTTTTGCATTTTAAACTCTTTGACAGATTTATGCATTGTAAATAACCTGTTGAATTTAAATTTTGTCATTTTTTAGTTGTCTCCTTTGCCATAATGCAAGTTGAAACGATTTATACAATTTTTGTGTAGAAACATATTACTTATGATAAATCAAATGCAATGGACTCTAATAAGAAGTTTCCCCATTCCCCTCAACAGTAATATGCTTGACCTAACATTGAAGTTTAGGATTGCTATTTATAATATTTATCCATTAAAGTGTGTTTTGTACAATTGAGTCCATTACTTGTATTTTTGTTCAATTAACAAATTCAAATATTATATTTTTCTCACCATTCAAAATGCAGTGGGATTAATAATAAATTGAAAAATTAAAATATTGTATTTTTTCAACTTTTTGAATTTTAAACTATTTGAGGGATTTATACATTATTAATAATTAGTTGAATTTACATTTTGTCATTTTTTTAATTGTCTCCTTTGCCATGATGCAAGTTGAAACGATTTATACAATTTTAGTCTAGAAACATATTACTTATGAAAAATCAAATGAAATGGGATCTAATAAGAAGTTTCCCCACTCCCCTTAACAGTAATATGTTTCACCCAACATTAAAACTTAGGATTGCTATTTATAATATTCATCCATTAAAGTGTATTTTGTACAATTGAGTCCATTACTTGTATTTTTGTTCAATTAACAAATTCTAATATTATGTTGTTCTCACTATTAAAAATGTAGTAGGATTAACAATAAATTGAAAAATCAAAACATTGTATTTTTCAATTTTTTGAATTTTAAAAACTTATAGGGATTTATACTTTGTCAATAATTAGTTGAATTGAAATTTTATAATATTTTTAATTGCCTCCTTTGCCACAATGCAAGTTGAAAAGATTTATATAATTCGAGTCAATAAACTTATTGCTTAAGAAAAAGCAAATGCAATCGACTTTAATAAGAAGTTTCCCCACTCCCTTTAAGAGTAATATGCTTGACCCAACATTAAAGCATAGGATATCTATTTATAATATTTATCTACTAAAGTGTATTTTATTTAATTTAATCCATTATTTGTATTTTTGTTCAATTAAAAAATTCAAATATTATGTTTTTCTCACCATTCAAAATGCAGTGCGATTAACAATACATTGAAAAATCAAAACATTGTAATTTTTTCAACTTTTTGAATTTTAAACTCTTTGAGGGATTTATGCATTATGAATAATTAGTTGAATTGAAATTTTGTCATTTTTTTAATTGTCTCCTTTGCCATAATGCAAGTTGAAAAGATTTAGACAATTTTAGTCTATAAACACAGTACTTATATAAATCAAATACAATGGGCTCTAATAAAAAGTTTCCCCACTTCCCTCAACAATAATATGCTTAACCCAACATTAAAGTTTAGGATTGCTATTTATAATATTCATCCACTAAAGTATGTTTTATACAATTGAGTCCATTACTTGTATTTTTGTTCAATTAAGAAATTCAAATATTATGTTTTTCTCACCATTCAAAATGCAGTGGGATTAACAATAAATTGAAAAATCAAAAGGTTGTATTTTTTCAACTTTTTGAATTTTAAAAACTTATAGGGATTTATGCATTGACAATAATTCGTTGAATTTAAATTTTGTAATATTTTTAATTGCCTCATTTGCCACAATGCAAGTTGAAAAGGTTTATATAATTCGAGTTGACAAACTTAGTTCTTAAGAACAAACAAATGCAATGGACCCTAATAAAAAGTTTCCCCACTCCTCTTAAGAGTAATATGCTTGAGTCAACATTAAAGCTTGGGATTACTATTTATAATATTGATCCAGTAATTTGTATTTTATACAGTTGAGTCCATTACTTGTATTTTTGTTCAATTAGCAAAATTCAAATATTATATTTTTCTCAGCATTCAAAAAGTAATGGGATTAACAATAAATTGAAAAATCAAAACAGTATACCTTTTCAACTTTTTGGAATTTAAAAACAAATAGGGATTTATGCTTTGTCAATAATTAGTTCAATTTAAATTTTGTAATTTTTTTTAATTGCCTCCTTTGCCATAACTCAAGTTGAAATGATTTCTATAATTCGTGTCAACAAATATATTACTTAAGAAAAAGCAAATGCAATGGACTCTAATAAGAAGTTTCCCCACTCCCCTTAAGAGGAATATACTTGACCCAACATTAAAGTTTAGGATTGTTATTTATAATATTCATCCACTGAAGTGTATTTTGTACAATTGAGTCCATTACATGCATTTTTGTTTAATTAACAAATTCAAATATTATATTTTTCTCACTATTCAAAATGCAATGAGATTGACAATAAATTGAAAAATGAAAATATTGTATTTTTTCAAAATTTTCAATTTTAAACTCTTTGAGCGATTTATGCATTGTTAATAATCAGTTGAATTTAAATTTATCATTTTTTTAATTGTCCCCTTTGCCATAATGCAAATTGAAATGATTTATACAATTTTAGTCTAGAAACATATTACTTATGAAAAATCAAATGCAATGAGCTCTAATAAGAAGTTTCTCCGCTTCATTCAAGAGTAATATGCTTGACCCAACATCAAAACTTAAGGTTGCTATTTATAATATTTATCCACTCAAGTGTATTTTGTACAATTGAGTCCATTACTTGTATTTTTGTTGAATTAAAAAATTCAAAAATTATATTTTCCTCATCATTCAAAATGCAGTGGAATTAACAATAAATTAAAAAATCAAAATATTGTATTTTTTCAAAATTTTCAATTCTAAACTCTTATAGGGATTTATGTATTGTTAAGAATTAGTTAAACTTAAATTTTGTAATGGTTTTAATTGCCTCCTTTGCCACAATGCAAGTTAAAATGATTTGTATAATTCGAGTCTACAAACATATTACTTAAGAAAAAGCAAATGCAAAGGACTATAATAAAAAGTTTCCCTACTCCCCTCAAGAGCAATATGCTTGACCCAATATTAAACCTAAGGATTGCTATTTATAATATTCATCCACTAAAATGTATTTTATACAATTGAGTCCATTACTTGTATTTTTGTTCAATTAACAAATTCAAATATTATGTTTTTCTCATCATTCAAAATGTAGTGAAATTAACAATAAATTGAAAAATCAAAATATTGTATTTATATAATGCAAGTTGAAAAGATTTATATAATTTTAGCCTAGAAACATATTATTTATGATAAATCAAATGCAATGGGCTCTAATAAAAAGTTTCCCCACTTCCCTCAAGAGTAAGATGCTTGACCCAATATTAAAACTTAGGATTGCTATTTATAATATTCATCCACTAAAGTGTATTTTGTACAATTGAGTCCATTATTTGTATTTTTGTTCAATTAAAAAATTCAAATATTATGTTTTTCTCACCATTAAAATTGTTGTGGGATTAACAATAAATTGAAAAATCAAAGTATTGTATTTTTTCAACTTTTTGAATTTTAAAAACTTGTAAGGATTTATGTATTGTCAATAATTAGTTGAATTTAAATTTTTTAATTTTTTTAATTGCCTCCTTTGCCACAATGGAAGTTGAAATGATTTATATAATTCGAGTCTACAAACATATTCCTTAAGAAAAAGCAAATGCAATGGATCCTAATAAGAAGTTTCCCCACTCCCTTCAAGAGTAATATGCTTGACTCAACATTAAAGTTTAGGATTACTATTTATAATATTCATCCTGTAAAGTGTATTTTATATAGTTGAGTCCATTACTTGTACTTTTGTTGACTTAGAAAAATTCAAATATTATATTTTTCTCACCATTCAAAATGCAGTGGGATTAATAATAAATTGAAAAATCAAAATATTATATTTTTTCAAATTTTTGGAATTTAAAAACAATTAAGGATTTATGGATTGTCAATAATTAGTTCAATTTAAATTTTGTAATTTTTTTAATTGCCTCCTTTGCCACAATGCAAGTTGAAATGATTTCTATAATTCGTGTCAACAAATATATTACTTATGGAGAAACAAATACAATGGACTCTAATAAAAAGTTTCCTGACTCCCCTTAAGAAGAATATGCTTGACCTAACATTAAAGCTTATGATTGCTATTTATAACATTCAGCCACTAATGTGTATTTTGTACAATTGAGTCCATTACTTTTATTTTTGTTCAATTAAGAAATTCAAATATTATGTTTTTCTCACCATTCAAAATGTAGTGGGATTAACAATAAATTGAAAAATCAAAACATTGTATTTTTTCAAGTTTCTGAATTTTAAAAACTAATAGGGATTTATGTATTGTTAATAATTCGTTGAATTCAAATTTTGTAATTTTTTTAATTGCCTCCTTTGCCACAATGCAAGTTGAAATTATTTATATACTTTCAGTCGACAAACATATTACTTATGAAAAATCAAATGCAATGGACACTAATAAGAAGTTTTCCCACTCCCTTAGGAGCAATATGCTTGGCCCAACATTAAAGTTTAGGATTGCTATTTATAATATTAATCTACAAATGTGTATTTTGTACAATTGAGTCCATTACTTGTATTTTTGTTCAATTAGCAAACTTCAAATATTATATTTTTCTCACCATTCAAAATGTAGTGGGATTAACAATAAATTGAAAAATCAAAACATTATATTTTTTCAACTTTTTGGAATTTAAAAACAAATAGGGATTTATGCATTGTCAATAATTAGTTCAATTTAAATTTTTTAATTCTTCTAATTACCTCGTTTGCGACAACACAAGTTGAAATGATTTCCATAATTCATGTCGACAAATATATTACTTAAGAAAAAGCAAATACAATAGACTCTAATGAGAAGTTTCCCCACTCCCTTAAAGAGGAATGTACTTGACCCAACATTAATGCGTAAGATTGCTATTTATAATATTCATCCATTAAAGTATATTTTATACAATAGAGTGCATTACTTGTATTTTTGTTTAATTAAGAAATTCAAATATTTTGTTTTTTCAACTATTCAAAATGCGTTAGGATTGACAATAAATTGAAAAATAAAAACATTGTATTTTTTCAAATTTTTCAATTTTAAACTCTTTGAAGGATTTATACATTGTTAATAATCAGTTAAATTTAAATTTTTTCATTTTTTTAATTGTCCCCTTTGCCATGATGCAAGTTGAAATGATTTATACAATTTTAGTCTAGAAACATATTACTTATGAAAAATCAAATACAATGGGCTTTAATAAGATGTTTCCCTAACATTAAAGCTTAGGATTGTTATTTATAATATTCATCCACTAAGCTGTATTTTATACAATTGAGTCCATTACTTGTATTTTTCTTCAATTAACAAATTCAAATATTATATTTTTCTCACCATTCAAAATGTAATGGGATTAACAATAAATTGAAAAATTAAAACATTGTATTTTTCCAACTTTTTGAATTTTAAACTCTTAGAGGGATTTATGCATTGTTAATAATTAGTTAAATTTAACTTTTGTAATTGTTTTAATTGCCTCCTTTACCACAATGCAAGTTGAAATGATTTATATAATTCAAGTCTACAAACCTATTACTTAACAAAAAGCAAATGCAACGGACTCTAATAAAAAGTTTCCCCACTCCCCTCAAGAGCAATATGCTTGACCCAACATTAAACCTTAGGATTGCTATTTATAATATTCATCTACTAAAGTGTATTTTATACAATTGAGTCCATTACTTGTATTTTTCTTCAATTAAGAAATTCAAATATTATGTTTTTCTCACCATTCAAAATGTAGTGGGATTAAGAATAAATTGAAAAATCAAAACATTATATTTTTTCAACTTTTGAATTTCAAACTCTTATAGGGATTTATGCATTGTTAATAATTAGTTATATTTAAATTTTGTAATTGTTTTAATTGCCTCCTTTGCCACAATGCAAATTGAAATGATTTATATAATTTGAGTCTACAATCCTATTACTTAAGAAAAAGCAAATGCAATGGACTATAAATTCAAAAAATCAAAACATTATATTTTTTCTGCTTTTTGGAATTTAAAAACAAATAGAGATTTATTCATTGTCAATAATTAATTCCATTTAAATTTTGTAATTTTTTTATTGCCTCCTTTGCCACAATGCAAGTTGAAAAATTTATATAATTCGAGTCGACAAACATATTTCTTACGAAAAATCAAATGCAATGGACTTTAATAAGAAGTTTCCCCACTCTCCTCAAGAGTAATATGCTTTACCCAACATTAAACCTTAGGATTGCTATTTAAAATATTCATGCACTAAAATGTATTTTATACATTGATAATGTTCAATTAGCAAATTCAAATATTATGTTTTTCCCACCATTCAAAAATGTAGTGGGATTAAGAATAAATTGAAAAATTAGAAGATTGTATTTTATCAACTTTTTGAATTTTAAAGACTTATAGGGATTTATGCATTGTCACTAATTAGTTGAATTTAAATTTTGTAGTTTTTTTAATTGCCTCATTTGCCACAATCCAAGTTGAAATGATTTGTATAATTCGAGTCTACATACATATTACTTAAGAAGAAGCAAATGCAATGGACAATAATAAGAAGTTTCCCGACTCCCCTCAAGAGCAATATGCTTGACCCAACATTAAACCTTAGGATTGCTATATATAATATTCATCCACTAAAATGTATTTTATATAATTGAGTCCATTAGTTGTATTTTTGTTCAATTAACAAATTTAAATATTATGTTTTTCCTACCATTCAAAATGCAGTGGGATTAACAATACATTGAAAAATCAAAAGATTGTTTTTTTTCAATTTTTTGAATTTTAAACTCTTTGAGAGATTTATGCACTATGAATAATTAGTCGAATTTAAATTTATTATTTTTTTAATTGTCTCCTTTGCCATAATGCAAGTTGAAAATATTTATATAATTTTAGTATAGAAACATATTATTTATGATAAATCAAATGCAATGGGCTCTAATAAAAGGTTTCCCCACTTCCCTCAAGAGCAATATGCTTGACCCAACATTAAAACTTAGGATTGCTATTTATAGTATGCATCCACTAAAGTGTATTTTGTACAATTAAGCCCATTACTTCTATTCTTCTTCAATTAGAAAAATTCAAATATTATGTCTTCCTCACTATTCAAAATGTAATGGGATTAACAATAAATTGAAAAATCAAAACATTATATATTCTCAACTTTTTGGAATTTAAAAACAAATAGGGATTTATGGATTGTCAATAATTAGTTCAATTTAAATTTTTGTAATTTTTTAATTGCCTCCTTTGCCATAACACAAGTTGAAATGATTTCTATAATTTGTGTCTACAAACCTATTACTTAAGAAAAGGCAAATGCAATGGACTCTAATAAGCAGTTTCCCCACTTCCCTCAAGAGCAACATGCTTGACCCAACATTAAACCATAGGATTGCTATTTATAATATTCATCCACTAAAGTGTATTTCATACAATTGTGTCCATTACTTGTATTTTTGTTCAATTAAGAAATTCAAGTATTATGTTTTTCGGACCATTCAAAATGTAGTGGGATGTACAATAAATTGAAAATCCAAAACATTGTATTTTTTTTCAACTTTTTGAATTTTAAAGACTTATAGGGATTATGCATTCTCAATAATTACTTGAATTTAAATTTTGTAATTTTTTTATTTCCTCCTTTGCCACAATGCGAGTTGAAATGATTTATATAATTCGAGTCTACAAACATGTTCCTTAAGAAAAAGCAAATGCAATGGACCCTAATAAGAAGTTTCCCCACTCCTCTCAAGAGTAGTATGTTTGACTCAACATTAAGCTTAGGATTAGTATTTATAATATTCATCCAGTAAAGTGTATTTTACACAGTTGAGTCCATTCCTTGTATTTTTGTTCAACTAGCAAAATTCAAATATTATATTTTTCTCTCCATTCAAAATGTAGTGGGATAACAATANCAAAATGTAGTGGGATGTACAATAAATTGAAAAATCAAAACATTGTATTTTTTCAACTTTTTGAATTTTAAAGACTTATAGGGATTTATGCATTCTCAATAATTACTTGAATTTAAATTTTGTAATTTTTTAATTTCCTCCTTTGCCACAATGTGAGTTGAAATGATTTATATAATTCGAGTCTACAAACATGTTCCTTAAGAAAAAGCAAATGCAATAGACCCTAATAAGAAGTTTCCCTACTCCTCTCAAGAGTAGTATGTTTGACTCAACATTAAAGCTTAGGATTAGTATTTATAATATTCATCCAGTAAAGTGTATTTTACACAGTTGAGTCCATTCCTTGTATTTTTGTTCAACTAGCAAAATTCAAATATTATATTTTTCTCTCCATTCAAAATGTAGTGGGATTAACAATAAATTGAAAAATGAAAACATTATTTTTTTAGCTTTTTAGAATTTAGACACAAATTGGGATTTATGCATTGTCAATAATTAGTTCAATTTAAATTTTGTAATTTTTCTAATTGCCTCCTTTGCCACAATGCAAGTTGAAATGATTTCTATAATTCGTGTCGACAAATATATTACTTAAGAAAAAGCAAATGCAATGGACTCTAATAAGAAGTTTTCTAACTCCCCTCAAGAGGAATATGCTTGACCCAACATTAAAACTTAGGATTGCTATTTATCATATTCATCCACTAAAGTGTATTTTGTACAATTGAGTCTAGTACTTGTATTTTTGTTCAATTAGCAAAATTCAATTATTATGTTTTTCTCACCATTCAAAATGTAGTAGGATTAACAATAAATTGAAAAATCAAAACATTATAATTTTTTAGCTTTTTGGAATCTAAACACAAATAGGGATTTATGTATTGTCAATAATTTGTTCAATTTAAATTTTGTAATTTTTTTAATTGCCTCCTTTGCCACAACGCAAGTTGAAATGATTTCTATAATTCGTGTCGACAAATATATTATTTAAGAAAAAGCAAATGCAGTGGATTCTAATAAGAAGTTTCCCCACTCCCTTCAAGAGGATTATGCTTGACCCAACATTAAAACTTAGGATTGCTATTTATCATATTCATCCACTAAAGTGTATTTTGTACAATTGAGTCTAGTACTTGTATTTTTGTTCAATTAGCAAAATTCAATTATTATGTTTTTCTCACCATTCAAAATGTAGTGGGATTAACAATAAATTGAAAAATCAAAACATTATATTTTTTTAGCCTTTTGGAATTTAAACACAAATAGGGATTTATGTATTGTCAATAATTAGTTCAATTTAAATTTTGTAATTCTTTAATTGCCTCCTTTACCACAATGCAAGTTGAAATGATTTCTATAATTCGTGACAACAAATATATTACTTAAGAAAAAGCAAATGCAGTAGACTCTAATAAGAAGTTTCCCCACTCCCTTCAAGAGGATTATGCTTAACCCAAAATTAAAACTTAGGATTGCTATTTTTAATATTAATACACTAAAGTGTATTTTATACAATTGAGTCTATTATTTGTATTTTTGTACAATTAACAAAATTTAAATATTATGTTTTTGTCACTATTCAAAATGTAGTGGGATTAACAATAAATTGACAAATCAAAATATTATATTTTTTCAACTTTTTGGAATGTAAAAACAAATAGGGATTTATGCATTGTCAATAATTAGTTGAATTTAAATTTTGTAATTTTTTTAATTGCCTCCTTTGCCATAATGCAAGTTGAAATGATTTGTATAATTCGAGTCTACAAACATATTACTTAAGAAAAGTAAATGCAATGGACAATAATAAGAAGTTTCCTGACTCCCCTTAAGAGCAATATGCTTAACCCAACATTAAACCTTAGGATTGCTATTTATAATATTCATCCACTAAAATATATTTTATATAATTGAGTCCCTTAGTTGTATTTATGTTCAATTAACAAATTTAAATATTATATTTTTTCCACCGTCCAAAATGCAATGAGATTAACAATACATTGAAAATCAAAAGATTGTTTTTTTTCAATTTATTGTTTTTTTCAATTTTTTGAATTTTAAACCCTTTGAGGGATTTATGCACTGTGAATAATTAGTTGGATTTAAATTTTTCTTAATTTTTTAATTATTTCCTTTGCCATAATGCAAGTTGAAAAGATTTATATAATTTTAGTCTAGAAATATATTATTTATGATAAATCAAATGCAATGGGCTCTAATAAGAGGTTTCCCTACTTCTCTCAAGAGCAATATACTTGACCTAACATTAAAACTTAGGATTGCAATTTATAGTATTTATCCACTAAAGTGTATTTTATATAATTGAGCCCATTACTTTTATTTTTGTTCAATTAGAAAAATTCAAATATTATGTTTTTCTCACCATTCAAAATGTAGTAGGATTAACAATAAATTGAAAAATCAAAACATTATATTTTTTCAACTTTTTGGATTTTAAAAACAAATAGGGATTTATGCACTGTCAATAATTAGTTCAATTTAAATTTTGTAATTTTTTTAATTGCCTCCTTTACCACAATGCAAGTTGAAATGATTTCTATAATTCGTGTCAACAAATATATTACTTACAAAAAGCAAATGCAATGGACTCTAATAAGAAGTTTCCCAACTCCCCTCAAGAGGAATATGCTTGACCTAACATTAAAGCTTAGGATTGCTATTTATCATATTCATCCACTAAAGTGTATTTTATACAATTGAGTTCATTACTTGTATTTTTGTTCAAATAGAAAAATTCAATTATTATGTTTTTCTCACCATTCAAAATGTAGTGGGATTAATAATAAATTGAAAAATCAAAACATTATAATTTTTTAGCTTTTTGGAATTTAGACACAAATAGGGATTTATGCATTGTCAATAATTAGTTCAATTTAAATTTTGTAATTTTTTTAATTGCCTCCTTTGCCACAACGCAAGTTGAAATGATTTCTATAATTCATGTCGACAAATATATTACTTAAGAAAAAGCGAATGCAGTGGACTCTAATAAGAAGTTTCCCCACTCCCCTAAAGAGGATTATGGTTGACCCAAAATTAAAACTTAGGATTGCTATTTATAATATTAATACATTAAAGTGTATTTTATACAATTGAGTCTATTATTTGTATTTTTGTTCAATTAGCAAAATTCAAATATTATGTTTTTCTCACCATTCAAAATGCAGTGGGATTAAGAATAATTTGAAAAATCAAAACATTATATTTTTTCAACTTTTGAATTTCAAACTCTTATAGGGATTTATGCATTGTTAATAATTAGTTACATTTAAATTTTGTAATTGTTTTAATTGCCTCCTTTGCCACAATGCAAATTGAAATGATTTATATAATTTGAGTCTACAAACATATTACTTAAGAAAAAGCAAATGCAATGGACTATAATAAGAAGTTTCCCCACTCCCCTCAAGAGCAATATGCTTCATAGAACACTAAACCTTAGGATTGCTATTTATAATATTCATCCACTAAAATGTATTTTATACAATTGAGTCCATTACTTGTATTTTTGTTCAATTAACAAATTCAAACATTATGTTTTTCTCACCATTCAAAATGCAGTGAAATGAAAAATAAATTGAAAAATCAAAGCATTGAATTTTTTCAACTTTTTGAACTTTAAACACTTTAAGGGATTTCTGCATTGTTAATAATCAGTTGAATTTAAATTTTGTCATCTTTTTAATTGTCTCCTTTGCCACAAGGCAAGTTGTAATGATTTATAGAATTTTACCCTACAAATATATTACTTATGAAAAATCAAATCCAATGGACTCTAATAAGAAGTTTCCCCACTCCCGTCAAGAGCAATATGCTTGACCCAACATTAAAGCTTAGGATTGCCATTTATAATATTCATCCACTAAAGTGTATTTTATACAATTGAATCCATTACTTGTATTTTTGTTCAATTAACAAATTCAAATATTATGTTTTTCCCGCAATTAAAAAATGTAGTGGGATAAAGAATAAATTCAAAATTTAGAAGATTGTATTTTATCAACTTTTTGAATTTTAAAGAATTATAGGGATTTATGTATTGTCAATAATTAGTTGAATTTAAATTTTGTAATTTTTTTAATTGCCTCGTTTACCACAAAGAAAGTTGAAATGATTTGTATAATTCGAGTCTATAAGTATATTACTTAAGAAAAAGCAAATGCAGTGGACTCTAATAAAAAATTTTCCCACTCCCCTCAAAAGCAATATGCTTCACAGAACACTAAACCTTAGGATTGCTATTTATAATATTCATCCACTAAAATCTATTTTTTACAATTGAGTCCATTACTTGTATTTTTGAGCAATTAACAAATTCAAATATTATATTTTTCCAACCATTCAAAATGCAGTGGGATTAATTGACTCCTTTGCCATAATGCAAGTTGAAATGATTTATATAATTCGAGTCGACAAACATATTACTTACAAAAAAGCAAATGCAATGGACTCTAATAAGAAGTTTCTGCACTCCCTTCAAGGGTAATATGCTTGACCGACATTAATGTTTAGGATTGCTATTTATAATATTCATTCACTAAAGTGTATTTTATAAAATTGAGTCCATTACTTGTATTTTTGTTCAATTAACAAATTCAAATATTATATTTTTCCCACCATTCAAAAATGTAGTGGATTAAGAATAAATTGAAAAATCAGAAGATTGTATTTTATCAACTTTTGAATTTTAAAGAATTATAGGGATTTATGCATTGTCAATAATTAGTTGAATTTAAATTTTGTAATTTTTTTAATTGCCTCGTTCGTAACAAAGCAAGTTGAAATGATTTGTATAATTCGAGTCTATAAATATATTACTTAAGAAAAAGCAAATGCAATAGACTCTAATAAGAAGTTTTCCCAGTCCCTCAAAAGCAATATGCTTGACCCAACATTAAAGTTTAGGATTATTATTTATAATATTTATCCATTAAAATGTATTTTATACAATTGAGTCCATTACATGTATTTTTGTTCAATTAAGAAATTCAAATATTATATTTTTCTCACTATTCAAAATTCAGTGGGACTGATAATAAATTGAAAATTGAAAACATTGTATTTTTTCAAAATTTTCAATTTTAAACTCGAGGAGGGATTTATGCATTATTAATAATTAGTTGAATTTAAATTTTGTAATTTTTTAATTGCCTCGTTTTAAGAAAAAGCAAATGCAATGAACTCTAATAAGAAGTTTCCCACTCCCCTCAAAAGCAATATACTTGACCCAACATTAAAGCTCAGGATTGCTATTTATAGTAATAATCCACTAAAATGTATTTTATACAATTGAGTCCATTACATGTATTTTTGTTCAATTAAGAAATTCAAACATTATGTTTTTCTCACCATTCAAAATTCAGTGGGATTGACAGTAAATTGAAAATTGAAAACATTGTATTTTTTGAAAATTTTCAATTTTAAACTCTTTGAGGGATTTATGCATTGTCAATAATTAGTTCAATTCAAAATTTGTAATTTTTTTAATTGCCTCGTTTGCCACAATGCAAGTTGAAATGAGTTGTATAATTTGAGTCTACAAACATATTACTTAGGAAAAAGCAAATACAATGGACTCTAATAAAAGTTTCCTCATTCCCCTCAAAAGCAATATGCTTGACACAACATTAAAGCTTAGGATTGCTATTTATAATATTCATCCACTAAAATGTATTTTATACAATTAAGTCCATTACATGTATTTTTGTTCAATTAAGAAATTCAAACATTATGTTTTTCTCACCATTCAAAATTCAGTGGGTTTAACAATAATTTGAAAAATCAAAACATTGCATTTTTTCCACTTTTTGAATTTTCAAAACTTATAGGGATTTATGCATTGTCAACAATTAGTTAAATTTAAATTTTGTAATTTTTTTAATTGACTCCTTTGCCACAATGCAAGTTGAAATGATTTATATAATTCGAGTCGACAAACATATTACTTACAAAAAAGCAAGTGCAATGGACTCTAATAAGAAGTTTTTACACTCCCTTCAAGGGTAATATGCTTGACTCAACATTAATGCTTAGGATTGCTATTTATAATATTCATCCACTAAAGTGTATTTTATACAATTGAGTCCATTACTTGTATTTTTGTTTAATTAACAAATTCAAATATTATGTTTTTCCCACCATTCAAAAATGTAGTGGGATTAAGAATAAATTGAAAAATCGAAAGATTGTATTTTATCAACTTTTTGAATTTTAAGGAATTATGGGGATTTATGCATTGTCAATAATTAGTTGAATTTAAATTTTGTAATTTTTTTAATTGCCTCGTTGGCCACAAAGCAAGTTGAAGTGATTTGTATAATTCGAGTCTATAAATATATTACTTAGGAAAAAGCAAATGCAATGGACTCTAATAAGAAGTTTTCCCACTCCCCTTAAAAGCAATATGCTTGACCCAACATTAAAGGTTAGGATTGCTATTTATAATATTCATTCACTCAAATGTATTTTATACAATTGAGTCCATTACATGTATTTTTGTTCAATTAAGAAATTCAAGCATTACGTTTTTCTTACCTCTCAAAATTCAATGAGATTAACAATAAATTGAAAATTGAGAACATTGTATTTTTTCAAATTTTTCAATTTTAAACTCTTTGAGGGATTTATGCATTGTCAATAATTAGTTCAATTCAAATTTTGTAATTTTTTTAATTGCCTCATTTGCCATAATGCAAGTTGAAATGATTTGTATAATTTGAGTATACAAACATATTACTTAAGAAAAAGCAAATGCAATGGACTCTAATAAGAAGCTTCCCTACTCCCCTCAAGAGCAGCATGCTTGACCTAACATTAAAGCTTAGGATTGTTATTTATAATATTCATCCACTAAAGTGTATCTTATACAATTGAGTCCCTTAAGAGTAATATGCTTGACCCAACATTAAAGCTTAGGATTGTAATTTATAATATTCATTTGCTAAGGTGTATTTTTATGCAATTGAGTCAATTACTTGTATTGTTGTTTAATTAACAAATTCAAATATTATGATTTTATGACCATTGAAAATGCAGTGGGATGAATAATAAATTGAAAAATCAAAACATTGTATTTTTCAACTTTTTGAATTTTAAACTCTTTGTGGGAATGATGCATTGTTAATAATCAGTTGAATTTAATTTTTTCCATTTTTTTATTGTTTCCTTTGCCACAAGGCAAGTTGAAATGGTTTATAGAAACATATTACTTAAGAAAAAGCAAATGCAACAGACTCTGATAAGAAGTTTCCCCATTACCCTCAAGAGCAATATGCTTAACCCAACATTAAACCTTATGATTGCTATTTATAATATTCATCCACTAAAGTGTATTTTATACAATTCAGTCCATTACTTGTATTGTTGTTCAATTAAGAAATTCAAATATTATGTTTTTATCATCACTCAAAATGCAGTGGGCCTAAAAATAAATTGAAAAATCCAAACATTGTATTTTTTTAACTTTTTGAATTTTAAACACCTTGAGGGATTTATGCATTGTTAATAATCAGTTGAATTTAAATTTTGCCATTTTTTTAATTGTCTCTTTTGCCACAAGGCAAGTTGAAATGATTTATGGCATTTTATCCTACAATCATATTACTTAGGAAAAAGCAAATGCAATGAACTCTAATAAGAAGCTTCCCCACTCCCCTTAAGAGTAATATGCTTGATCCAACATTAAAGCTTGAGATTGTAATTTATAATATTCATTCACTAAAGTGTATTTTTATACAATTGAGTCCTTTACTTGTATTGTTGTTCAATTGACAAATTCAAATACTATGATTTTGTGACCATTCAAAATGCAGCGGGATTAACAATAAATTGAAAAATCTAAATATTGTATTTTTTTCAACTTTTTGAATTTTAAACTCTTTGGGGGAATTATGCATTGTTAATAATCAGTTGAATTTAAATTTTGCCATTTTTTTCATTGTTTCCTTTGCCGCAAGGCAAGTTGAAATGATTTATAGAATTTTACCCTACAAACATAATGCTTAAGAAAAAGCAAATGCAATGGACTCTGATAAGAAGTTTCCCCACTCCCTTCAAGAGCAATATGCTTAACCCAACATTAAACCATAGAATTGCTATTTATAATATTCATCCATTCATGTATATTTTGTACAATTGAGTCAATTACTTGTATTTTTGTCCAATTAACAAATTCAAATATTATGTTTTCTCACCATTCAAAATGAAAATAAATTAAAAGATCAAAATATTTTATTTTTCAACTCTTTGAATTTTTAAAAGCTTATAAGGATTTATGCATTGTCAATAATTAGTTGAATTTAAAGTTTGTAATTTTTTAAATTGCATCCTTTGCCATAATCCAAGTTGAAATTATTTATATAATTCAAGTAGACAAACATATTAATTAAGAAAAAGCAAATGCAATGGACGACAATAATAAATTTCCCCACTCTTCTCAAGAGGAATATGCTCTACCCAACATTAGAGCTTAGGATTGCTATTTATAATATTCATCCACTAAAGTGTATTTTATACAATTAAGTCCATTACTTGTATTTTTGTTCAATTAACAAATTCAAATATTATTTTGTCTCACCATTCAAATTGCAGTCTGATTAGAAATAAATTTAAAAATCAAAACATTACATTTTTCAACTTTCTGAATTTTAAAAACTTATAGGGATTTATGCATTGTCAATATTTAGTTGAATTCAAATTTTGTAATTTTTTAAATTGCCTCCTTTGCCATAATGCAAGTTGAAATTATTTATATAATTCGAGTTGAAAAAACATATTACTTATGAAAAATCAAATTCAATAGACTCTAATAAAAAGTTTCCCCACTCCCCTCAAGAGCAATATGTTGACCCAACATTAAAGCTTAGGATTACTATTTATAATATTCATCCACTAATGTGTATTTTGTACAATTGAGTCCATTACTTGTATTTTTGTTCAATTACCAAATTCAAATATTATGTTTTTCTCACCATTCAAAATGTAGTGGGATTAACAATAAATTGAAAAATCAAAACATTGTATTTTTTCAACTTTTTGAGTTTTCAAAAACTTATAGGGATTTATGCATTGTCAATAATCAGATGAATTGAAATTTTTGTAATTTTTTAAACTGCCACCTTTGCCACAATGCAAGTTGAAATTATTTATATAAGTCGAGTCGACAAACATATTACTTACGAAAAAGCAAATGCATTGGAATCTAATAAAAAGTTTCCGTACTCCCTTCAAGAGTAATATGCATGACCCGACATTAATGCTTCGGAATGTTATTTATCATATTCATCCACTAAAGTGTATCTTATACAATTGAGTCCATTACTTGTATTTTTGTTCAATTAAGAAATTCAAATATTATGTTTTTCTCACCATTCAAAATGTAGTGGGATTAAGAATAAATTGAAAAATCAAAACATTGTATTTTTTCAACTTTCTGAATTTTAAAAACTTATAGGGATTTATGTATTGTCAATAATTAGTTGAATTCAAATTTTGTAATTTTTTAAATTGCCTCCTTTGCCACAATGCAAGTTGAAATTATTTATATAATTCGAGTCGACAAACATATTACTTAAGAAAAAGCAAATGCAATGGACTCTAATAAAAAGTTTCCCACTCCCCTCAAGAGTAATATGCTTGACCCAACATTAAAGCTTAGGATTGCTATTTATAATATTCATCCACTAAATGTGTATTTTGTACAATTGAGTCCATTACTTGTATTTTGTTTCAATTAACAAATTCAAATATTATGTTTTTCTCACCATTCAAAATGTAGTGGGATTAACAATAAATTGAAAAATCAAAACATTGTATTTTTCAACTTTCTNATGCTTGACCCAACATTAAAGCTTAGGATTGCTATTTATAATATTCATCCACTAAAGTGTATTTTATACAATTGAGTCCATTACTTGTATTTTTGTTTCAATTAAGAAATTCAAATATTATGTTTTTCTCACCATTCAAAATGTAGTGGGATTAAGAATAAATTGAAAAATCAAAACATTGTATTTTTTTCAACTTTTTGAATTTTAAAAACTTATAGGATTTATGTATTGTCAATAATTAGTTGAATTTAAATTTTGTAATTTTTTTAAATTGCCTCCTTTGCCAAAATGCAAGTTGAAATTATTTATATAATTCAGTCGACAAACATATTACTTAGAAAAAGCAAATGCAATGGACTTCTAATAAGAAGTTTCCCCACTCCCTCAAGAGCAATATGCTTGACCCAACATTAAAGCTTAGGATTGCTATTTATAATATTCATCCACTAATGTGTATTTTATACAATTGAGTCCATTACTTGTATTTTTGTTCAATTAAAAATTCAAATATTATGTTTTTCTCACCATTCAAAATGCAGTGGGATTAACAATAAATTGAAAATCAAAACATTGTATTTTTTCAACTTTTTGAATTTTAAACTCTTTGAGGGATTTATGCATTGTAATAATTAGTTGAATTTAAATTTTGAATTTTTTTAATTGTCTCCTTTGCCACAATGCAAGTTGAAATGATTTATATAATTTAGTCTACAACATATTACTTAAGAAAAAGCAAATGCAATGGACTCTAATAAGAAGTTTCCCCACTCCCTCAAGAGCAATATGCTTGACCCAACATTAAAGCTTAGGATTGCTATTTATAATATTCATCCACTAAAGTGTATTTTGTTACAATTGAGTCCATTACTTGTATTTTTGTTCAATTAACAAATTCAAATATTTATGTTTTTCTCACCATTCAAAATGCAGTGGGATTAACAATAAATTGAAAAATCAAAACATTGTATTTTTTCAACTTTTTGAATTTTAAACTTATAAGGATATACATTGTCAATAATTAGTTGAATTTAAATTTTGTCATTTTTTAATTGCTCCTTTGCCATAATGCAAGTTGAAATGATTTATATAATTCGAGTGACAAACATATTACTTATGAAAAAGCAAATGCAATGGACTCTAATAAGAAGTTTCCCCACTCCCCAAGAGCAATATGCTTGACCCAACATTAAAGCTTAGGATTGCTATTTATAATATTCATCCACTAAAGTGTATTTTATACAATTGAGTCCATTACTTGTATTTTTGTTCAATTAACAAATTCAAAAATTTTGTTTTCTCACCATTCAAAATGCAGTGGATTAACAATAAATTGAAAAATCAAAACATTGTATTTTTTCAACTTTTTGAGTTTTCAAAAACTTATAGGGATTTATGCATTGTCAATAATTAGTTGAATTTAAATTTTGTAATTTTTTAATTGCCACCTTTGCCACAATGCAAGTTGAAATTATTTATATAATTCGAGTTGAACAAACATATTACTTATGAAAAATCAAATGCAATGGACTCTAATAAGAAGTTTCCCCACTCCCTCAAGAGCAATATGCTTGACCCAACATTAAAGCTTAGGATTGCTATTTATAATATTCATCCACAAAGTGTATTTTGTACAATTGAGTCCATTACTTGTATTTTTGTTCAATTAACAAATTCAAATATTATGTTTTCTCACCATTCAAAATGTAGTGGGATTAACAATAAATTGAAAAATCAAAATTTTTTATTTTTTCAACTTTTTGAATTTTAAAAACTTATAGGATTTATGCATTGTCAATAATTAGTTGAATTTAAATTTTGTAATTTTTTTAATGCCTCCTTTGCCACAATGCAAGTTGAAATTATTTATATAATTCGAGTCGACAAACATATTACTTAAGAAAAAAGCAAATGCAATGGACTCTAATAAGAAGTTCCCCACTCCCCTCAAGAGAATATGCTTGACCCAACATTAAAGCTAAATTGCTATTTATAATATTCATCCACTAAAGTGTATTTTATACAATTGAGTCCATTACTTGTTTTTTTGTTTCAATTAACAAATTCAATATTATGTTTTTCTCACCATTCAAAATGCAGTGGGATTAACAATAAATTGAAAAATCAAAACATTGTATTTTTTCAACTTTTTGAATTTTAAAACTTATAGGGATTTATGCATTGTCAATAATTAGTTGAATTTAAATTTGTAATTTTAAATTGCCTCCTTTGCCACAATGCAAGTTGAAATTATTTATATAATTCAGTCGACAAACATATTACTAAGGAAAAAGCAAATGCAATGGACTCTAATAAGAAGTTTCCCCACTCCCTCAAGAGCAATATGCTTGACCCAACATTAAAGCTTAGGATTGCTATTTATAATATTCATCACTAAAGTGTATTTGTACAATTGAGTCCATTACTTGTATTTTTGTTCAATTAACAAATTCAAATATTATGTTTTTCTCACCATTCAAAATGTAGTGGATTAACAATAAATGAAAAATCAAAACATTGTATTTTTTCAACTTTTTGAATTTCAAAACTTATAGGGATTTATGCATTGTCAATAATTAGTTGAATTTGAAATTTTGTAATTTTTTAATTGCCACTTTGCCACAATGCAAGTTGAAATTATTTATATTCGAGTTGAAAAAACATATTACTTATGAAAAATCAAATGCAATGGATTCTGAAAAAAAGTTTCCCCACTCCCCTCAAGAGCAATATGCTTGACCCAACATTAAAGCTTAGGATTGCTATTTATAATATTCATCCACAAATGTGTATTTTGTACAATTGAGTCCATTACTTGTATTTTGTTTCAATTAACAAATTCAAATATTATGTTTTCTCACCATTCAAAATGCAGTGGGATTAACAATAAATTGAAAAATCAAAACATTGTATTTTTTCAACTTTTTGAATTTTAAAAACTTATAGGGATTTATGCATTGTCAATAATTAGTTGAATTGAAATTTTGTAATTTTTTATTGCCTCCTTTGCCACAACCTTTGCCACAATGCAAGTTGAAATTATTTATATAATTCGAGTCACAAACATATTACTAAGAAAAAAGCAAATGCAATGGACTCTAATAAGAAGTTTCCCCACTCCCCTCAAGAGTAATATGCTTGACCCAACATTAAAGCTTAGGATTGCTATTTATAATATTCATCCACTAAAGTGTATTTTATACAATTGAGTCCATTACTTGTATTGTTGTTCAATTAACAAATTCAAATATTATTTTTCTCACCATTCAAAATGCAGTGGATTAACAATAAATTGAAAAATCAAAACATTATATTTTTTCAACTTTTTGAATTTTAAACTCTTTGAGGGATTTATGCATTGTTAATAATCAGTTGAATTTAAATTTTGTCATTTTTTTAATTGTCTCCTTTGCCATAATGCAAGTTGAAATGATTTATAGAATTTTAGTCTACAAACATATTACTTATGAAAAATCAAATGCAATGGACTCTAATAAGAAGTTTCCCCACTCCCCTCAAGAGCAATATGCTTGACCCAACATTAAAGCTTAGGATTGCTATTTATAATATTCATCCACTAAAGTGTATTTTATACAATTGAGTCCATTACTTGTATTTTTGTTCAATGAACAAATTCAAATATTATGTTTTTCTCACCATTCAAAATGTAGTGGGATTAACAATAAATTGAAAAATCAAAACATTATATTTTTTCAACTTTTTGGTATTTAAAAACAAATAGGGATTTATGCCTTGTCACTAATTAGTTCAATTTACATTTTGAAATTTTTTTAATTGCCTCCTTTGGCACAACACAACTTGAAAAGATTTCTATAATTCGTGTCGACAAACATATTACTTAAGAATAAGCAATGCAATGGACTATAATAAGAAATTTCCCCACTCCCCTCAAGAGGAATTTGCTTGACCTAACATTAAAACTTAGGATTGCTATTTATAATATTCATCCACTATAGTGTATTTTACACAATTAAGTCCATTACTTATGTTTTTGTTCAATCAACAAATTCAAATCTTATATTTTGCTCACTATTCAAAATCTAGTGGGATTAACAATAAATTAAAAACTCAAAACATTGTTTTTTTTTCAACTTTTTGAATTTTAAACTCTCTAGGGATTTATGCATTGTTAATGATTAGTTAAATTTAAATTTTGTAATTTTTTAATTGCCTCCTTTCCACAATGCAGTTGAAATAATTTATATAATTCGAGTCGACAAACAAATTACTTAAGAAAAAGCAAATGCAATGGATTCTAATAAGATATTTGCCCACTCCCCTCAAGAATAATATGCTTGATCCAACATTAAAGCTTAGGATTGCTATTTATAATATTCATCCACTAAAGTGTATTTTATACAATTGAGTCTCTTACTTGTATTTTTATTCCATTAACAAATTCAAACATTATGTTTTTCTCGCCATTCAAAATGTAGTAAAATTAACAATAAATTGAAAAATCAAAACATTGTATTTTTCCAACTTTTTGAATTTTAAACTCTTTGAGGGATTTATGCATTGTAAATAATCAGTTGAATTTAAATTTTGTCAATTTTTAATTGTCTCCTTTGCCATAAAACAAGTTGAAATGATTTATAGAATTTTAGTGTAGAAACATATTACTTCAGAAAAAGCAAATGTAATGCACTCTAATAAAAAGTTTCCCCACTCCCCTCAAGAGTAATATGCTTGGCCGGACATTAGAGCTTAGGATTGCAATTTATAATATTCATTCGCTAAAGTGTATTTTATACAATTTAGTCTATTACTTATATTGTTGTTCAATTAACAAATTCAAATAAGATGTTTTTCTCACCATTCAAAATGTCGTGGGATTAACAATAAGTTGAAAAATCAAAATATTGTATTTTTTCATCTTTTTGAATTGTAAACTCTAAAAGGGATTTATGCATTGTTAATAATCAAATGAATTTAAATTTTGTCATTTTTTAATTGTCTCCTTTGCCACAAGGCAAGTGGAAATGATTTATAGAATTTTAGCCTACAAACACATTGCTTATGAAAAATCAAATGCAATGGACTTTAATAAGAAGTTTTCCCGCTCCCCTTAAGAGCAATATGCTTGACCCAACATTAAAGCTTAGGATTGATATTTATAATATTCATCGACTATAGTGTATTTTGCACAATTAAGTCCATTACTTGTGTTTCTGTTCAATTAACAGATCAAATATTATATTTTTCTCACCATTCAAAATGTTGTAGGATTAACAATAAATTGAAAAATCAAAACATTTTATTTTTTCAACTTTTTGGAATTTAAAAACAAATAGGGATTTATGCATTGTCAACAATTAGTTCAATTTAAATTTTGAAATTTTTTTAATTGCCTCCTTTGCCACAATGCAAGTTGAAATGATTTCTATAATTCGTGTCGACAAACATATTACTTAAGAAAAAGCAAATGCAATGGACAATAATAAGAAGTTTCCCCACTCTCCTCAAGATGAATATGCTTTACCCAACATTAAAGCTTAGGATTGCTATTTATAATATTCATCCACTAAAATGTATTTTGTACAATTGAGTCCATTATTTGTATTTTTGTTCAATTAACAAATTCAAATATTATGTTTTTCTGACCATTCAAAATGCAATGGGATTAACAATAAATTGAAAAATCAAAACATTGTATTTTTTCAACTTTTTGAATTTTCAAAACTTATAGTGATTTATGCATTGTGAATAATTAGTTAAATTTAAACTTTGAAATTTTTTAACTTGCCCCCTTTGCCACAATGGAAGTTGAAATTATGTATATAATTCGAGTTGACAAACATATTTCTTATGAAAAATCAAATGCAATAGATTCTAATAAGAAGTTTCGCCACAACCGTCAAGAGCAATATGCTTGACCCAACATTTAAGCTTAACATTCCTATTTATAATATTCATCCACTAAAATGTATTTTATATAATTGAGTCCATTACTTGTATTTTTTTTTCAATTAACATATTTGAATATTATGTTTCTCTCATGATTCAAAATGGAGTGGCATTAACAATAAATTGAAAAATGAAAACATTGCATTTTTTCAGCTTTTAGAATTTTAAAGACTTATAGGGATTTATGCATTGTTAATAATTAGTTAAATTCAAATTTTTTAATTTTTTTAATTGCCTCCATTGCTACAATGCAGGTTGAAATGGTTTATATAATTTTAGTCTACAAACATATTACTTAAGAAAAAGCAAATGCAATGGACTAAAACAAGAAGTTTCCCCATAACCCTCAAGGGCAATATGCTTCACCCAACATTAAATCTTGGCATTGCTATTTATAATATTCATCTAGTAAAATTTATTTTATGCAATTGAGTCCATTAGTTGTATTTTGTTCAATTTACATATTCAAATATTATGTTTTTTTCACCATTCAAAATGCAATGGCATTAACAATAAATTGAAAAATCAAGCATTCCATTTTTTCAACTTTTAGAATCTTAGACTTTTACAGACTTGTAGGGGTTAATTTATTGTTAATAATCACTTGAATTTAGATTTTGTAATTTTCTTAATTGTCTCCTTTGCGATAATGCAATATGAAATGATTTATATAACTTTAGTCTACAAAGATATTACCTAAGAAAAAGTGAATGTAATGGACTACAATAAAAAGTTTCCCCACACCCCTCAAGAGCAATATGCTTGACCCAACATTAAAATTTAGGATTGCAAATTATAAAATTCATCCACTAAAGTGTATTTTACACAATTAAGTCCATTACTTGTATTTTTGTTCAATTAACATATTCAAATATTATGTTTTTCTCACCATTCAAAATGGAGTGCCATTAATAATAAATTGAAAAATCAACACATTGCATTCTTTCAGCTTTTAGAATTTTAAAGATTTATAGGGATTTATGCATTGTTAATAATTAGTTGAATTTAAATTTTTAATTTTTTAATTGCCTCCATTGCCATAATGCAGGTTGAAATGATTCATATAATTTTAGTCTACAAACATATTACTTAAGAAAAAACAAATGCAATAGACCGTAATAAGAACTTTCCCCACAACCTTCAAGGGCAATATGCTTGACCCAATATTAAAACTTAGCATTGCTATTTATAATATTTATCCACCAAAATGTATTTTATACAATTGAGTCCATTACTTGTATTTTTTTTCAATTAACATATTCAAATATTATGTTTTTCTCACCATTCAAAATGGAGTGGCATTAACAATAAATTGAAAAATCAGAACATTCATTTTTTCAGCTTTTGGAATTTTAAAGACTTATAGGGATTTGTACATTGTTAATAATTAGTTGAATTTAAATTTTGTAATTTTTTACTTGCCTCCATTACCACAATGTAAGTTGAAATGATTAATATAATTTTAGTCTACAAACATATTACTTAAGAAAAAGCAAATGCAATGGACTATAATAAGAAGTTTTCCCACAACCCTCAAGAGCAATATACTTGACCTAACATTAAATCTTAGCATTGCTATTTATAATATTCACCCACTAAAATCTATTTTATACAATTGAGTCCAATACTTGTGTTTTTGTTCAATTTACATATTCAAATATTATGTTTTTCTCACCATTTAAAATGCAATGACATTAACAATAAATTGAAAAATCAAACACTCCATTTTTTCAACTTTTATAATTTTAAAGACTTGTAGGGGTTAATTTATTGTTAATAATCACTTAAATTTAGATTTTGCAATTTTTTTAATTGTTTCCTTTGCTACAATGCGATAAGAAATGATTTATATAATTTTAATCTACAAACATATTACCTAAGAAACAACAAATGGAATGGACTATAATAAAAAGTTTCCCGACAACCCTCAAGAGCAATATGCTTGACCCAACAACAAAGCTTAGCATTGCTATTTATAATATTCATCCATTAAAATGTTTTTTATATAATTGAGTCCATTACATGTATTTTTGCTCACTTAACTTATTCAAATATTATGTTTTTCTCACCATTCAAAATGTAGTGGCATCAACAATAAAATGAAAAATCTAAACATTGCTTTTTTTCATCTACTAGAATTTTAAAGACTTATAGGGATTTATGCATTGTTAATAATCAATTGAATTTAAATTTTTTAATTTTTTAAATTGCCTCCATTGCCATAATGCAGGTTGAAATGATTTATATAATTTTAGTTTACAAATATATTACTTAAGAAAATGCAAATGTAATGGACTATAATAAGAAGTTTTAGCATAACCCTCAAGAGCAATATGCTTGACCAAACATTAAGGCATAGCATTGCTATTTATAATATTCATCCACTTAAGTGTATTTTATACAATTAAGTCCATTACTTGTATTTTTGTTCAATTAACATATTCAAATATTATGTTTTTCTCACCATTCAAAATGGAGATGCATTAATAATAAATTGAAAAAACAAAACATTGTGTTTTTCATCTTTTAGAATTTTAAAGACTTATAGAGATTTATGCATTGTTAATAATTTGTTGAATTTAAATTTTGTAATTTTCTTAATTGTCTCCTTTGCGACAATGCGATATCAAATGATTTTTATAATTTTAGTCTGCAAACCTATTACTTAAGAAAAAGCTAATGCAATGGACTCTAATAAGAAGTTTCCCCACTCCCCTCAGGAGCAATATGCTTGACCCAACATGAAAGCTTGGGATTCCTATTTATAATATTCATCCACTAAAGTTTATTTTATACAATTGAGTCCATCACTTGTATTTTTGTTCAATTAACATATTCAAATATTATGTTTTTCTCACCATTCAAAGTGCAATGGCATTAACAATAAATTGAAAAATCACAACATTCCATTTTTTCAACTTTTAGAGTTTTGAAGACTTGGAGGGCTTAATTTATTGTTAATAATTAGTTGAATTTAAATTTTGTAATTTTCTTAATTGTCTCCTCTACGATAATGAGATATGAAATGATTTATATAATTTTAGTCTACAAACATATTACCTAAGAAAAAGGAAATGCAATGGACTATAATAAGAAGTTTCCCCATAACCCTCAAGAGCAATATGCTTGACCTAACATTAAAGCTTAGCATTTCTATTTATAATATTCATTCACTAAAATGTATTTTATACAATTGAGTCTATCACATGTATTTTTTTCAATTAACATATGCAAATATTATGTTTTTCTCACCATTCACAATGGAGTGGCACTAACAATAAATTGAAAAATCAAAACATTGCATTTTTTTGCTTTTAGAATTTTAAAGACTTATAGGGATTTATGCATTGTTAATAATCAGTTGAATGTAAATTTTGTAATTTTCTTAATTGTCTCCTTTACGACAATGCGATATGAAATGATTTATATAATTTTAGTCTATAAACATATTACTTAAGAAAAAGCTAATGCAATGGACTCTAGTAAAAAGTTTCCCCACTCCTCTCAAGAGCAATCTACTTGACCCAACATCAAAGCATGGGATTCTTATTTATAATATTCATCCACTAAAGTGTATTTTATACAATTGAGTTCATTCCATTTTTTCAATTTTTAGAGTTTTAAAGACTTGTAGGGGTTAATTTATTTTATTGTTAATAATCAATTGAATTTAGATTTTGTATTTTTCTTAATTGTCTCCTTTGCGATAATGTGATATGAAATGATTTATATAACTTTAGTATACAAACATATTACCAAAGAAAAAGTGAATGTAATGGACTACAATAAAAGGTTTCCCCACACCCCTCAATAGCAATATGCTTGACCCAACATTAAAATTTAGGATTGCTAATTATAATATTTATCTACTAAAGTGTATTTTACACAATTAAGTCCATTACATGTATTTTTGTTCAATTAACATATTCAAATATTATGTTTTTCTCACCGTTCAAAATGGAGTGGCATTAACAATAAATTGAAAAATCACCACATTGCATTTTTTCAGCATTTAGAATTTTAAAGACTTATAGGAATTTATGCATTGTTAATAATCTGTTGAATTTAAATTTTGTAATTTTCTTAATTGTCTCCTTTGCGACAATGCAATATCAAATGATTTATATAATTTTAGTCTACAAACATATTACTTAAGAAAAAGCTAATGCAATGGACTCTATTAAGAAGTTTCCCCACTCCTCTCAAGAGCAATATGCTTGTCCCAACATGAAGGCTTGGAATTCCTATTTATAATATTGATCCACTAAAATGTATTTTATACAATTGAGTCCATTACTTGTATTTTTGTTCAATTAACATATTCAAATATTATGTTTTTCTCACCATTCAAAATGCAATGGCATTAACAATAAATTGAAAAATCAAAACATTCCATTTTTTCAACTTTTAGAATCTTAAAGACTTGTAGGGCTTAATCTATTGTTAATAATCAGTTGAATTTAGATTTTGTAATTTTCTTAATTGTTACCTTTGCGACAAAGCGATATGAAATGATTTATATAATTTTAGTTTTCAAACATATTATCTAACAAAAAGCAAATGCAATGGAATGTAATAAGAGGTTTCCCCACAACCCCTAACAGCAATATACTATAAAAGTGTATTTTGCACAAATGAGTCCTTTAGTTATATTTTTCTTCAATTAACATATTCTAATATTATGTTTTTCTCACCATTCTAAATGGAGTGGCATTAATAATAAATTGAAAAATCAAAACATTGCATTTTTCATCTTTTACAATTTTAAAGACTTATAGGGATTAATTTATTGTTAATAATTAGTTGAATTTATATTTTATAATTTTTTTAATTGCCTCCATTGCCACAATACAGGTTGAGATGATTTATATAATTTTAGTTTACAAACATAATACATAAGAAAAAGCAAATGCAAGGCACTATAATACGAAACTTCCCCACAACCCTCAAGAGCAATATGCTTCACCAAACATTAAAACTTAGCTTCGCTATTTATAATATTCATCCTCTAAAATGTATTTTATGCAATTGAGTCCATTACTTGGATTTTTTTTTTATTTAACATTTTGAAATATTATGTTTTTCTCAACATTCAAAATGGAGTGGCATTAACAATAAATTGAAAAAGAGTAACATTGAATTTTTTCAGCATTTAAAATTTTAAAGACTTATAGGGATTTATGAATTGTAAATAATCAATTGAATTTGAATTTTGTAATTTTCCTAATTGTCTCCTTTGCAACAATGCAATAAGAAATGATTTATATAATTTTAGTCTATAAATATGTTTCCTAAGAAAAAGCAAATGCAATTGATTATAATAAGAAGTTTCCCCACAACTCTCGAGCAATATGTTTGACCCAACATTGAATCTTAGCATTGCTATTTATAATATTCATCCACTAAAGTGTAATTTATACAATTGAATCCATTACTTGTATTTTTTTTCAATTAAGATATTCAAATATTATATTTTTCTCACCATTCAAAATGTAGTGGCATGAACAATAAATTGAAAAATCTAAATGTTGCATTTTTTTCAACTTTTAGAATTTTAAAGACTTATAGGGATTTATGCCTTGTTAATAATCATTTGAATTTAAATTTTGTAATCTTTTTTATTGCCTTCTTTGCCACAATGCAAGTTGAATCTACAGACATATTACTTAAGAAAAAGCAAATGCAATAAACTATAAGAAGAAGTTTCCCCACTCCTTTAAAGACCAATATGCTTGACCCAAGATTAAAGCTTAGCATTGCTATTTATAATATTCGTCCACTAAAGTGTATTTTATACAACTGAGTCCATTACATGTATTTTTGTTCAATTAACATATTCAAATATTATATTTTTCTCACCATTCAAAATGCAGTGACATTAATAATAAATTGAAAAATCAAAACATTGCATTTTTTCAGCTTTTAGAATTTTAAAGACTTATAAGGATTTATGCATTGTTAATAATTAGTTGAATTTAAATTTTGTAATTTTCTTAATTTCCTCCATTGACACAATACAGGTTGAAATGATTTATATAATTTTAGTCTACAAACATATTACTTAAGAAAAAGCAAATGCAATGCATTATAATAAGAAGTTTCCCCACAACCCCCAAGAGCAATATGCTTGACCCAACATTAAAGCTTAGCATTGCTATTTATAATATTCATCCATTAAAATGTATTTTATACAATTGAGTCCATTACTTGTATTTTTTTCAATTAACATTTTGAAATATTAAGTTTTTCTCACCATTCATAAAGGAGTGGCATTTACAATAGATTGAAAAATCAAAACATTCCACCTTTTTAGCTTTTAGTATTTTAAAGATTTGTAGAGATTTATGCATTATTAATAATTAATTGAATTTCAATTTTGTAATTTTCTTAATTGTCTCCTTTGCAACAATGCGATATCAAATGATTTATATAATTTTAGTCTACAAACATATTATTTAAGAAAAAGTTAAGGCAATGGATTCTAATATGAAATTTCCCCACTGCCCTCAAAACCAATATGCTTGACCCAACATTAAAGCTTGCGATTACTATTTATAATATTCATCAACTAAAATGTATTTTGTACAATTGAGTCCAATACTTGTATTTTTTTCAATTTGACATATTGAAATATTATGTTTTTCTCACCATTCAAAATGCAGTGGCATCAACAATAAATTGATAAATCTAAACATTGCATTTTTTCATCTATTAGAATTTTAAAGACTTATAGGGATTAATGCATTGTTAATAATCAATTAAATTTAAATTTTCTAATTTTTTAATTGTCTCCATTGCCACAATATAGGTTGAAATGATTTATATAATTTTAGTCTATAAACATATTACTTCAAAAAAGCAAATGCAATGGACTATAATAAGAAGTTTTCCCACAACCTTCAAGAGCAATATGGTTGGCCCAACGATAAAGCTTAACGTTGCTATTTATAATATTCATCTGCTAAAATGTATTTTATACTATTAAGTCCATTACTTGTATTGTTGTTCAATTGATGTATTCAAATATTATGTTTTTCTCACCATTGAAAATGCAATGACATTAACAATAAATTGAAAAATCAAACTTTCCATTTTTTCAACTTTTAGAATTTTAAAGACTTGTAGGGGTTAATTTATTGTTAATAGTCACTTGAATTTAGATTATGTAATTTTCTTAATTTTCTCCTTTGCTACAATGTGATGTGAAATGAATTATATAATTTTAGTCTAAAACATATTATTTAAGAAAATGTAAATGCAATCAACTATAATAAGAAGTTTTCCCATAACAATCAACAACAATATGCTTGACCCAACATTAGAGTTTAGCATTGCTATTTATAATATTCGTCCACTAAAATGTATTTTATACAATTGAGTCCATTACTTGTATTTTCTTCAATTAACATTTTGAAATATTAAGTTTTTCTCACCATTCAAAAAGGAGTGGCATTAACAATAATTTGAAAAAGAAAAACATTGAATCTTTTCAGCTTTTAGAATTTTAAAGACTTATAGACATTTATGCATTGTGAATAATCAATTGAATTTAAATTTTGTAATTTTCTTAATTGTCTCCTTTGCAACAATGTGGTAAGAAATGATTTATATAATTTTAGTCTACAAATATATTTCCTAAGAAAAAGCAAATGCAAAGAAATGATTTATATAATTTTAGTCTACAAACATATTTCCTAAGAAAAAGCAAATGCAATGTATTATAACAAGAAGTTTCCCCATAACCCTCAAGAGCAATATGCTTGGCCCAACGTTGAATCTTTGCATTGCTATTTATAATATTCATCCACTAAAGTGTAATTTATATAATTGAATCCATTACTTGTATTTTTTTAAATTAATATATTCAAATATTATATTTTTCTCACCATTTAAAATGCAATGGCTTTAACAATAAATTGAAAAATCAAACATTCCATTTTTTCAACTGTTAGAATTTTAAAGTCTTGTTGGGGTTAATTTATTGTTAATAATAACTTGAATTTAGATTTGTAATTTTCTTAATTGTCTCCTTTGCTACAATGCGATGAGAAATGATTTATATATTTTTAGTCTACAAACATATTACCTAAGAAAAAGCAAATGGAATGGACTATAATAAGAAGTTTCCCCATAACCCTCGAGAGCAATATGCTTGACCCAACATTGAATCTTAGCATTGCTATTTATAATATTCATCCACTAAAATGTATTTTATACAATTGAGTCAATTCCTTGTATTTTTTTCAATTAACATTTTGAAATATTAAGTTTTTCTCACCATTCAAAAAGGAGTGGCATTAACAATAATTTGAAAAAGAGAAACATTGAATTTTTTCAGATTTTAGAATTTTAAAGACTTATAGGCATTTATACATTGTGAATAATCACTTGAATTTAAATTTTGTAATTTTCTTAATTGTCTCCTTTGCAACAATGCGGTAAGAAATGATTTATATAATTTTAGTCGACAAACATATTTCCTAAGAAAAAGCAAATGCAATGTATTATAACAAGAAGTTTCCCCATAACCCTCAAGAGCAATATGCTTGACCCAGCATTGAATCTTTGTATTGCTATTTATAATATTCATCCACTAAAGTGTAATTTATATAATTGAATCCATTACTTGTATTTTTTTCAATTAACATATTCAAATATTATGTTTTTCTCACTATTCAAATGTAGTGGCATAAACAATGAATTGAAAAATCTAAACGTTGCATTTTTTCAAATTTTAGAATTTTAAAGACTTATAGGGATTTATGAATTGCTAATAATCAGTTGAATTTAAATTTTGTAATTTTTTTCATTGCTTCTTTTACCACAATGCAAGTTGAAATGGTTTATGTAATTTAAATCTCCAAATATATTATTTAAGAAAAAGCAAATGCCATAAACTATAAGAAGTTTCCCCACTCCCCTCAAGTACAATATGCTTGACCCAACATTAAAATTTAGGATTGCTAATTATAATATTTATCTATTAAAGTGTATTTTACACAATTATGTCCATTACTTGTATTTTTGTTCAATTAACATATTCAAATATTATGTTTTTCTCACCATTCAAAATTCAATGGCATTAACGATAAATTGAAAAATCAAAACATTCCATTTATTTATCTTTTAGAATTTTAAAGACTTGAAGGGGTCAATTTATTGTTAATAATCAGTTGAATTTAGATTTTGTAATTTTTTAATTGTCTCCTTTGCGACAATGCAATATGAAATGATTTATATAATTTTAGTCTATAAACATATTACCTAAGAAAAAGCAAAAGTAATAGACTATAATAAGAAGTTTCCCTACATCCCTCAACAGCAATATGCTTGACCCAACATTAAAGCTTAGCATTACTATTTATAATATTGATCAACCAAAATGTATTTTATACAATTAAGTCCATTACTTGTATTTTTTTTCAATTAACATATTTAAATATTATGTTTTTTTCACCATTCAAAATGCAATGGCATTGACAATAAATTGAAAAATCAAAACATTCCATTTTTTCATTGCCTTCTTTGCCACAATGCAAGTTGAATTTGAATCTACAAACATATTACTAAGGAAAAAGCAAATGCAATAGAGTATAAGAATAAGGAGAAGTTTCCCCACTCCCCTCAAAAGCAATATGCTTGACCCAACATTAAAATTTAGGATTACTAATTATAATATTCATCCACTTAACTGTATTTCACACACTTAAGTCCATTACTTGTATTTTTGTTCAATTAACATATTCAAAAATTATGTTTTTCTCATAATTCAAAATGCAATGACATTGAAAATAAATTGAAAAATCAAAACATTCTATTTTTTCAACTTTTAGAATTTTAAAGGCTTGTAGGGATTAATTTATTGTTAATAATCACTTGCATTTAGATTTTGCAATTTTCCTAATTGTCTCCTTTGCTACAATGCGATACGAAATGAATTATATAATTTTAGTCTACAAATATATTACCTAAGAAAAAGCAGAAGTAATGGACTATAATAAGAAGTTTCCCCACAACCCTCAAGAGCAATATGCTTGACCCAACATTAAAGTTTAGCATTGCTATTTATAATATTTATCCACCAAAATGTATTTTATACAATTGAGTCCATTACTTGTAATTTTTTTTCAATTAACATATTCAAATATTATGTTTTTCTCACCATTCAAAATGGAGTGGCATTAACAATAAATTCAAAAATCAAACATTCACTTTTTCGGCTTTTAGAATTTTAAAGACTTATAGGTATTTATGCATTGTTAATAATTAGTTGAATTTAAATTTTGTAATTTTTTTCATTGCCTCCTTTGCCATAATGCAAGTTGAATTTGAATCTACAAACATATTACTTAAGAAAAAGCAAATGTAATAGAATATAAGAAGAAGTTTCCCCACTCTTCTCAAGAGCAATATGCTTGACCCAACATTAAAATTTAGAATTGCTAATTATAATATTCATCCACTTAACTGTATTTCACACAATTAAGTCCATTATATGTATTTTTTTTCAATTAACATATTCAAAATTTATGTTTTTCTCACCATTCAAAATGCAATGGCATTGACAATAAATTGCAAAATCAAAACATCCCATTTTTTCAACCTTTAGAATTTTAAAGGCTTGTAGGGATTAATTTATTGTTAATAATCACTTGCATTTAGATTTTGCAATTTTCCTAATTGTCTCCTTCACTACAATGCGATACAAATGAATTATATAATTTTAGTCTACAAACATATTACCTAAGAAAAAGCAGAAGTAATGGACTATAATAAAAAGTTTCCCCACAACCCTCAAGAGCAATATGCTTGACCCAACATTAAAGTTTAGCATTGCTATTTATAATATTTATCCACCAAAATGTATTTTATACAATTGAGTCCATTACTTGTATTTTTTTTCAATTAACATATTCAATATTATGTTTTTCTTACCATTCAAAATGGAGTGGCATTAACAATAAATTGAAAAATCAAAACATTGCATTTTTTCAACTTTTAGAATTTTAAAGACTTATATAATCCGTTGAATTTAAATTTTATAATTTTTTTAATTGTCTCTTTGCGACAATGTAATATCAAATGATTTATATAATTTTAGTCTACAACCATATTGCTTAAGAAAAAGCTAATGCAATGGACTCTAATAAGAAGTTTGCCCACTCCCCTCAAGAGCAATATGCTTGACCCAACATTAAAGGGTGGGATTCCTATTTAAAATATTCATCCACTAAAGTGCATTTTATACAATTGAGTCCATTACTTGTATTTTTGTTCAATTTACATATTCAAATATTATGTTTTTCTCACCATTCAACATGCAATGGCATTAACAATAAATTGAAAAATCAAACATTCCATTTTTTCAACTTTTAGCATTTTAAAGACTTGTAGGGGTTAATTTATTGTTAATAATTACTTGAATTTAGATTTTGTAATTTTCTTAATTGTCTCACTTGCTACAATGTGATAAGAAATGATTTATATAATTTTAGTCTACAAACATATTACCTAAGAAAAAGCAAATGGAATGGACTATAATAAAAAGTTTCCTTACAACTCTCAAGAGCAATATGCTTGACCCAACATTAAAGCTTCGGATTCCTATTTATAATATTCATCCACTAAAATGAATTTTATACAATTGAGTCCATTACTTGTATTTTTTTTCAATTAACATATTCAAATATTATGTTTTTCTCACCATTTAAAAGGGGAGTGGCATTTACAATAAATTGAAAAATCAAAACATTCACTTTTTTCAGCTTTTAGAATTCTAAAGACTTATAGGGATTTGTGCATTGTGAATAATCATTGAATTTAATTTGTAATCTTCTTAATTGTCTATTGCGACATGCATATAAATGATTTATATAATTTAGTCTACAAACTTTTCTTTAAGAAAAGCTATGCAATGGACTATAATATAGTTCCCACTCCCTCAGACTATATGCTTGATTTAATTTTATATTTTTTCATGCCTCCTTTGCCACAATGAAGTTGAAATGGTTTATATAATTTGAATCAACAAACATATTACTTAAGAAAAAGCATATGCAATAGACTATAATAGAAGTTTCCCCACTCCTCAAGTGCATATGCTTGACCCAACATTAGCTTTGGATTCCTATTTATAATATCATCCACTAAAGTGTATTTTATACAATTGAGTCCATTACTTGTATTTTTGTTCAATTAACATATTCAAATATTATGTTTTTCTCACCATTCAAAATGCATGCATTTTTTCATCAATAGAAAATTTTAAAGACTTATAGGGATTAATGCATTGTTAATAATCAGTTGAATTTAATTTTGTAATTTTTTTCATTGCCTCCTTTGCCACAATGCAAGTTGAAATGGTTTATATAATTTGAATCAACAAACATATTACTTAAGAAAAAGCAAATGCAATAGATTATAATAAGAAGTTTCCCCAGTCCCTCAAAGCAATATGCTTGACCCAACATTAAAGTTTGGATTGCTATTTATAATTTTCAACCACAAAAGTGTATTTTTACACAATTGTCCACTACTTGTATTTTTTGTTCAATTAACATATTCAATTAGTTGTTTCTCTCACCATTCAAAATGCAATGGCACTAACAATAAATTGAAAATCAAAAACATTCCATTTTTTTCAACTTTAGAATTTATAAAGACTTATAAGGATTAATGCATTGTTAATAATCAGTTGAATTTAAATTTTGTAATTTTTTTCATTGCCTCCTTTGCCACAATGCAAGTTGAAATGGTTTATATAATTTGAATCAACAAACATATTACTTAAGAAAAAGCAAGTGCAATAGACTATAATAAGAAGTTTCCCCACTCCCCTCAAGTGCAATATGTTTGACCCAACATTAAAGCTTTGGATTCCTATTTATAATATTCATCCACTAAAATGTATTTTATACAATTGAGTCCATTACTTGTATTTTTGTTCAATTAACATATTCAAATATTATGTTTCCTCACCATTCAAAATGCATGCATTTTTTCATCAATTAGAATTTTAAAGACTTATAGGGATTAATGCTTTGTTAATAATCAGTTTGAATTTAAATTTTGTAATTTTTTTCATTGCCTCCTTTGCCACAATGCAAGTTGAAATGGTTTATATAATTTGAATCAACAAACATATTACTTAAGAAAAAGCAAATGCAATAGATTATAATAAGAAGTTTCCCCAGTCCCCTCAAAAGCAATATGCTTGACCCAACATTAAAGTTTGGGATTGCTATTTATAATTTTCAACCACAAAAGTGTATTTTACACAATTGAGTCCACTACTTGTATTTTTGTTCAATTAACATATTCAATTAGTATGTTTCTCTCACCATTCAAAATGCAATGGCACTAACAATAAATTGAAAAATCAAAACATTCCATTTTTTCAACTTTTAGAATTATAAAGACTTATAAGGATTAATGCATTGTTAATAATCAGTTGAATTTAAATTTTGTAATTTTTTTCATTGCCTCCTTTGCCACAATGCAAGTTGAAATGGTTTATATAATTTGAATCAACAAACATATTACTTAAGAAAAAGCAAATACAATAGACTATAAGAAGAAGTTTCCCCATTCCCCTCAAGAGCAATGTGCTTGACCTAATATTAAAATTTAGGATTGCTAATTATAATATTCATCCACTAAAGTGTATTTTATACAATTGAGTCAATTACTTGTATTTTGTTCAATTAAGATATTCAATATTATGTTTTTCTCACCATTCAAAATACAATGGCATTAACAATAAATTGAAAATTCAAAATGTTGCATTTTTTCAACATTTAGAATTTTAAAAACCTATAGGGATTTATGCATTGTTAATAATCAGTTGAATTTAGATTTTGTAATTTTTTTATTTGCCTCCATTGCCACAATGTAGGTTGAAATGATTTATATAATTTTAATTTACAACATATTACTTAAGAAAAAGTAAATGCAATGGACTATAATAAGAAGCTTCCCCGCTACCCTCAAGAGCAATATGCTTGACCCAACATTAAAGCTTAGCATTGCTATTTATAGTATTCATCTACTAAGGTGTATTTTACAAAATTAAGTCCATTACTTATATTTTTGTTAAATTAGCATATTCAATAATTATGTTTCTCTCACCATTTAAAATGCAATGGCACTAACAATAAATTGAAAAATCAAAACATTCCATTTTCTCAACTTTTAGAATTATAAAGACTTATAAGGATTAATGCATTGTTAATAATTAGTCGAATTTGGATTCTATAATTTTTTTGATTACCTCCTTTTCCATAATGCAAGTTAAAATGGTTTATATAATTTGAATCAACAAACATATCACTTAAGAAAAAGCAAATGCAATAGACTATAAGAAGAAGTTTCCCTATACCCCCTCAAGAGTAATATGCTTAACCCAACATTAAAGCTTAGCATTGCTATTTATAGTATTCATCCACTAAAGTGTATTTTCTACAATTGAGTCCATTATTTGTATTTTTATTCAAGTAACATATTCAAATATTATGTTTTTCTCACCATTTAAAATGCAGTGGCATTAACAATATATTGAAAAATTAAAACATTACATTTTTTCAACTTTTGGAATTTTAAAGACTTATAGGGATTTGCGCATTATTAATAATCAATCCATCACTTATATTTTTCGTCAATTAACATATTCAAATATTATGTTTTTCTCACCATTCAAAATGTAGTGGCATTAACAATAAATTGAAAAATCAAAACATTGCATTTATTCAATTTGTAGAATTTTAAAGGCTTATAAGAATTTATGTATTATTAATAATCAGTTGAATTTAAATTTTGTAATTTTTTTAATTGCCTCCATTGCCACAATACAGGTTCAAATGGCTTATATAATTTTAGTCTACAAACATATTACTTAAGAAAAAGCAAATGCAGTGGACTACAATAAGAAGTTTTGCCACTCCCCTCAAGAGCAATATGCTTGACCCAACATTAAAACTGAGGATTGCTTTTTCTAATTTTCATCCACTAAAGTGTATATTATCCAATTGACTCCATTACTTGTATTTTTGTTCAATTAACATAGTCAAATATTATATTTTTCTGACCATTCAAAATGCAATGGCATTAACAATAAATTGAAAAATTAAAACATTCCATTTTTTCAACTTTTAGAATTTTAAAGACTTGTAGGGGTTACTGTATTGTTAATAATCAGTTGAAATTCAATTTTTTAATTTTCTTAATTGTCTCCTTTGCGACAATGCGATAGGAAATGATTTATATAATTTTAGTCTACAAGAGTGTAGATGAAAGAAAACAAGTGAGTGTGTTTGCAAAAGGAGCAGATGTTAAGGTTTCCTTCCAAGCTAGGCAGCAAATGATCTTGATCCTTTACAAGGATTCTTATTTCTCTAACACTAACCTTGATTTATCTTTGCCTAATGCTATTTCATCTTTGTTGCAGGATTATAATGATGTTTTCCCTAAGGCGACCCCAGATGGTTTACCACCATGGAAAGGGATTGAACATCACATTGATCTTATTCTTGGAGCTCCCATTCCCAATAAGCTAGCATATAGAAGTAATCATGAGGAGACAAAGGAGCTTTAGAGGCAAGACGATAAGTGGATGAGCTATTTTCTTTGGTTCTTTGGGAACAAATTTTGAACTTTCATACTTAAGTGTGTTGGTTCAATAGACTTATCTTCTTCGACGTTGTTATTGTTAGGAGTGGCGTCTGAATCTTATAGTTCAGGTTCTTGGTTGTTTATAATCATTGGGTCAGGACTCCAAATCCCTTAACCTTTGTTAGAACAATCCTATACCAGCATTGGTGTTTAGTTTTGTTTACATATAATCAGAGTTCGTATCACCATGTGTGCATTGGGTCCCTAAGCCACGTCTTTTTGGGGTTTTCTGGATCAAAATACTTGTAGGAAAGACTAGTCATCGTCAAAGACTCCTTGTTTACGGAAATTCAACGGATTCCTAGTTCCAAGTGAGTATGGATGTGCTTGTTACCTAGAATATAGTGCCTGTAGTGGGCGCACAAGCTGTTTTCAAGATCATTAAGGGAGAATGGGTAATTACAACAAAAATTGGAGAATTGTTAGGAACAAATTAAGATACGATGTCACTAGTCAGAAATTAAGCAAAAAATACTCGTAAGAAATGCTAGTCATTATCAAAGACTCCCTTGTTTAATGAAATTCAATGGATTCACAATTCCAAGGGAGTATAAATGTGGTTGTTGCCATGAATATAGTGTCTGTTGTGGACACACAAGCTATTTTGAAGATCATCCAATGTAAATGAGTAATTATACCAAAAAGAGAAGCCTTGTTAGGAAAAAATCAAGATGCAGTCTCATTAGTTAGCAGTTAAGTAGAAAATAGTTGTAAGAAATGCTAGTCTTGGTCAAAGACTCGTTGTTTAGTGAAATTTAATGGATTCTAGTTCCAAGGGAGTATAAATGGGGTTGTTGCCATGAATATAGTGCCTCTTGTGGGCACACAAGCTATTTTCAAGATCATCAAGTGCGAATGAGTAATTATTGTAAAAAATGCAGAATTGTAAGGAAGGAATCAAAAGATAGTCTCATTACTTAGCAATTAGGTAAAAAATAATTGTAAGAAAAGCTAGTCATCATCAAAAACTCATTGTTTAATGAAATTCCACAGATTCCTAGTTCCAAGGGAGTATAGACATGGTTGTTGCCATGAATATAATGCCTGTTGTGGGCACACAAGCAATTTTTGAGATCATTAAAAGTGAATGGGTAATTACAACAAAAAGGGGAGCATTGTTAAAAGAAATCAAGAGATAGTCTCATTAGTTAGTAATTGAGTTGAAAATATAGGTAAGAAATGCTAGTCACCATCAAAGACTCCTTGTTTAATGAAATTCAACAAATTCCTAGTTTCAAGGGAGTATAGATTTGCTTGTTGCCATGAATATAGCACCTGTTATGGGCACCCAAGTTGTTTTCAAGATCATTGAGAGTGAATGGGTAATTACAACAAAAGGTAGAGCATTCTTAGGAAGAAATCATAAGACTGTCTCATTCGTCAGTAATTAAGTAGAAAATACTTATAAGAAATGCAAGTCATTCTCAAAGATCCCCTTGTTTAATGAAATTCAAAAGATTCTCAATTCCAAGGGAATATAGATGTGGATGTTGCCATGAATATAGTGCCTGTTGTGGGCACACAAGCTATTTTGAAGATCATCTAGTGTAAAGGAGTAATAATAGCAAAAAGTGGAGCCTTGTTAGGAAGAAATCAAGAGATGGTCTCATTAGTTAGTAATTAAGCAGAAAATACTTGTAGGAAATACTAGTCATCATCAAAGACTCATTGTTTCATCAAATTCAACGAATTCTAGTTCCAAGGGAGTATAAATGGGGTTGCTACCATGAATATAGTACATGGTGTTAGCACACAAGCTATTTTCAAGATCATCAAGTGCAAATAAGTAATTATTGCAAAAAGTGGAGCCTTGTTAGGAAGAAATCAAGAGACGGTCTTAGTAGTTAGTAATTAAGTAGAAAATAATTGTAAGAAAAGCTAGTCATCATCAAAGACTCCTTGTTTAATGAAATTCAAGGGATTCCTACTTCCAAGGGAGTATTGATGTGCTTGTTGCCATGAATATAGTGCCTGTTGTTGGCACACAAGCTATTTTCAAGATCATTAAGAGTGAATGGGTAATGACAACAAAAAGTGGAGCATTGAAAGAAAGAAATCAAGAGACAGTCTCATTAGTTTGTAATTAAGTAGAAAATACTTGTAAGAAATGCTAGTCATCATCAAAGACTCCTTGTTTAATGAAATTCAATGGATTCCTAATTCCAAGAGAGTATAGACATGCTTGTTCCCATGAATACAGTGCCTGTTGTGGCCACAAGCTATTTTGAAGATCATTTAGTGTGAATGAGTAATTATAACAAAAAGTGGAGCATTGTTAGGAAAAAATCATGAGACGGTCTCATTAGTCAGTAACTAAGTAGAAAATATGTGTAAGAAATGCTAGTCATCATCAAAGTCTCATTGTTTAGTGAAATTTAATCAATTCTAGTTCCTAGGGAGTATAGATAGGGTTGTTGCCATGAATATAGTGCCGGTTGTAGGTACACAAGCTATTTTCGAGATCATTAAGAGTGAATGGGTAATTACAACAAAAAGGGGAGCATTGTTAGAAAGAAATCAAGAGACAGTCTCATTAGTTAGTAATTGAGTCGAAAATATAGATAAGAAATGCTAGTCACCATCAAAGACTCCCTGTTTAATGAAATTCAACGAATTCCTAGTTTCAAGGGAGTATAGATCTACTTGTTGCCATGAATATAACGCCTATTACGGGCACCCAAGCTGTTTTCAAGATCATTGAGAGTGAATGGGTAATTACAACAAAAAGTGGAGCATTCTTAGGAAGAAATCATGAGACGGTCTCATTTGTCAATAATTAAGTAGAAAATACTTGTAAGAAATGCAAGTCATTCTCAAAGACTCCCTTGTTTAATAAAATTCAAAGGATTCTCAATTCCATAGGAATATAGATGTGGATGTTGCCATGAATATAGTGCCTGTTGTGGGCACAAAAGCTATTTTGAAGATTGTCTAGTGTAAAGGAGTAATAATAGCAAAAAGTCAAGCCTCGTTAGGAAGGAATCAAGAGACTGTCTCATTAGTTAGTAAGTATGTAGAAAATACTTGTAAGAAATGTTAGTAATTATCAAAGACTCCTTGTATAATGAAATTCAACAGATTTCGAGTTCCAAGGGAGTATGGACGTGTTTGTTGCCATGAATATAGTGCCTGTTGTGGGCATACAAGTTATTTTCAAGATCATCAAGTGGGAATGAGTAATTACAACAAAAAGAGGAGCATTGTTAGAAAGAAATCAACTGACAGTCTCATTAGTCAACAATTGAGTAGAAAATACTTGTAAGAAATGCTAGTCATCATCAAAGACTCCTTATTTAATGAAATTTAATAGATTGCTAGTTTCAAAGGAGTATAGATGGTTTTGTTGCCATGAATATAGTGCCTATTATGGGCACCCAAACTATTTTCAAGGTCATTAAGAGTGAATGGGTAATTACAACACAAAGTGAGACGGTCTCATTAGTCAGTAATTGAGTAGAAAATAATAGTAAAAAATGTTGATAGGGTTATTGCCATCAATATAGTGCTTTTGTGGGCACACAAGTTATTTTCAAGCTCATCAAGTGGGAATGAGTAATTATTGCAAAAAGTGAAGCCTTGTTAGGAAGGAATCAAGAGACTGTCTCACTAGTTAGAAATTAAATAGAAAATACTTGTAAGAAATGCTAGTCATCGTCAAAGACTCATTGTTTACTGAACTTTAATGGATTATAGTTCCAAGGGAGTATAGATGGGGTTGTTGCCATGAATATAGTGCCTATTGTGGACACACAAACTATTTTGCAAATCATTAAGAGTGTGATGCGGAAAACCCCAAAAAGATGTGGCTTAAGGACCCAACACACACAATGAATCAAAGAACAACCAGGAAAGCTAAATCAGAGTTTAATAACACAAACCCTAGACCCAATATTCGAAGTAACATGAACCTAGGGTATTCAAGATGGATATTGACACCACACTCCAGAAAAGAAAGGAATTGGGAGTGATAAGTCGATTTGAAAGCCACAAGAAGAATTACCTCTTGATAAGTTCTTTAGTTCTTAAAAGAACCGAGGGAGAAAAGCCCTTGCTTTCTATTTCACTCAAAGTTGTCTGATTTCCAAAGCTTACAAGGGTGCCTATTTATAGGCTTAGATAGCAATCCTAAAGAGGCAAAATTCCTATTTAGGAGAAATCCCTATTTTGGAGGAATTTCGAACTAATTCCAGCACATACAATGAACTCCTATTTAGGAGTGATGCTATTACTTAGTTTGACCTATTAAGTATTCCAATTATATTAACTAGGCCTGGACTCTCTTTAAAACTTGAATTCGCACCATTTGAAGCTTGGTTGGCCTGAATGTCCCGAATCAGCCCATTCATTGCTTCTTTAATCTTTTTGGCTCTAGCTCGTGTTATTGGGCCTTTTGGAATGTGCAATGGACCTCTTGCATCCATTAAAGCTCTAGCTTGTGTAATTGGGCCTTTTAGAATGTGCAATGGACCTCTTGCATCCATTGAAGCTCTATTTGGTGTTATTGGGTCTTCTAAAATGTACAATGGACTTCTTGCATCTATTGAAGCCTTCCACCCATCATCTCCACGGTTCTTATCATTCCCCCCCTCCTCAAAAGGATTCGCCCTCAAATCATCACCTATATCAAAAGGGGAAAGATCAGAAACGTTAAATGTTGCACTCACATTATACTCATCAGGAAGGCCCAACTTATAAGTATTATCGTTAATTCGTGCTAGAACTTGGAAGGGACCATCTCCTCTAGGTTGTAGCTTTGAATGCCTCTAAGCTAGGAATCGTTCCTTGTGCATATGCACCCAAACCCAATCACCAGGTTCAAACACCACCTTCTTTCGTCCCTTGTTGACATAGGATGCATATTGTTCAGTTCATTTTTCAATATGTTGTCGTACCTTCTCATGCAATTTTTTTATCATGTCAGCTTTGTGTTCACCATCAATGTTGGCATACTCATTGATAGGTATAGGTACCAAATCCAGAGGAGTCAATGGATTAAAACCATATACAATTTCAAATGGAGAGTAGCTAGTAGTAGAATGAACACTCCTATTATATGCAAACTCGACATGTGGTAAACAATCTTCCCATGTTTTCAAATTTGTTCGAATAATAGCACGCAAAAGAGTAGAAAGAGTTCGATTAACCACCTCAATCTGCCCATCAGTTTATGGATGACAAGTAGTTGAAAACAATAGCTTAGTACCTAACTTACCACACAAAGTCTTCCAAAAGTAGCTTAAGAACTTTTTATCTCGGTTTGAAACAATACTCCGTGGCATGCCATGCAAACGCACTACTTCTCTAAAGAACAAGTCAGCCACATTGTTTGCATCATTAGTTTTATGGCATGGGATGAAGTGTGCCATTTTTGAAAATCTATCAACAACAACAAATATCAAATCCCTACCTCGTTTTGTTCGTGGCAATCCTAGTACAAAGTCCATGGATAAATCAACCCAGGGATGGCTAGGTATAGGTAAAGGGGTATACAAGCCATGGGGTAAAACTCTAGATTTAGCCTGTTTGCATGTTATGCATTTCTCACATATCCTCTCAACATCTCGTTTCATGCGTGGCCAAAAGAAGTGTTCATTTAGGACATCTAGGGTTTTCCTAACTCCAAAATGACCCATTAGACCATCCTCATGAGCTTCTCTTACAACCAACTCCCTTAAAGAACTCATAGGCATGCATAAACGATTTTCCCTAAATAAGAAGCCCTTATGCCTATAAAACTTCTCAAAGGCTAACTTCTCACATGCTCTATACATGTTAGCAAAGTTCAGATCATTCACATATAAATCTTTAATATGTTCAAATCCTAATAAGTTTGCAGTAAGTGTAAAGATAAGGGCATACCTGCGAGATAATGCATCAGCTACCACATCGTCCTTACCTTGTTTATATTTGATGTTGTAGGGAAAGGTCTCAATGAATTCAATCCACTTGGCATATCTTTTGTTCAACTTTCCTTGTCCCTTCAAGTGCTTCAACGATTCATGGTCAGTATGGATGACAAACTCCTTGGGCCAAAGGTAATGTTGCCATGTCTCCAAAGCCCATACCAATGCATACATCTCTTTATCATAAGTAGGATAATTAAGGCTTGCTCCACTTAGCTTTTCACTGAAGTAAGCAATTAGGCGCCTTTCCTGCATCAAAACAGCTCTGATGCCAATACCTGAAGCATCACACTCAATCTTGAAAGCTTTTTCAAAGTTAGGTAAAGCAAGTAGGGGTGCAGAACTTAATTTTTCCTTGATGCAATTAAAAGCCTTGTCATGGTCACTACCCCACCTAAAACTCGTGTTCTTTTTGATAAGCTTAGTGAGTGGTGCAGCAATGGTGTTAAAGTCCCTAACAAAGCGTCTATAAAAACTAGCTAGACCATGAAAGCTACGCACATCACTAATTGACTTAGGTGTAGGCCAATCACGAATTGCCTTAACTTTTTCCTCGTCAACCTCAACACCTTTAGAACTCACAACATAGCCAAGAAATGTGATTTGATTAGTACAAAAGGAACATTTCTTTAAGTTAGCATACAATTTTTCAGAACGTAAAACACTTACAATAGAATGTAAATGATCAAAATGTTCTTCTAGGGTTTTACTATAGACCAAAATATCATCAAAATACACAACCACAAATTTACTAATGAATGGACGCAAAACATGATTCATTAGCCGCATAAAAGTACTTGGTGCATTAGTGAGACCAAATGGCATAACAAGCCATTCATACAAACCGTACTTAGTTTTGAAAGCTATTTTCCACTCATCTCCCTCTCTCATCCTAATCTGATGATATCCACTTTTCAAATCAATCTTAGAAAAGACAAAGGAACCATGCAATTCATCCAACATGTCATCTAATCTAGGTATGGGGTGACGATACTTTACAGTGATTTTGTTGATTGCTTGACAATCAACACACATCCTCCAAGTCCCATCTTTCTTGCATACAAGGAGGACAGGAACAACACGTGGACTCATGCTTTTTCTCACATATCCTTTGGAAATAAGCTCCTCAACCTGCCTTTGAAGCTCCTTTGTCTCCTCAGGATTACTCTTATATGCTGGCCAGTTAGGGATGGATGCACCTGGGATGAAATCAATTTGATGCTCAATTCCTCTGTTAGGTGGCTATCCACTTGGAACATCGTCAGGGAATACATCTTTAAATTCCTGCAAAAGAGCAACAACAACACTAGGCAAAGATGGGTCAAACTTGTTAGTGTTAAAATAATCCTTCTTGTACAGAAGTACGACCAACACTAGGCATAGAATACTCTTTTGACATCACTCCCTTTTGCATAGAAACTTTCTCTTTTCTTCTCTTTCTCTTATGTCATCACATTTTCTCCTCTCTTTTCTCTTTTATCAATCTTTCTTTTCTATTCACTCTCATTTTTAATCCTCAATTGATCCTTATAAGCTTGTTGAGGTGATAATGGTACAAGAGTGATGGGTTTTTCATTCATTACAAAGGAATATCGGTTCTTGAAGCCATCATGCATAACTCGCCTATCAAATTGCCATGGTCTTCCTAATAGAATATGGCCCACATGCATAGGTACAACATCACATAAAATTTCATCATGGTACCTTCCAATAGAAAATGATATGAGCACTTGCTTATTTACCTTGACTTCACCACTCTCATTCAACCATTGAAGCTTATATGGCCTAGGAAGCTTCATAGTAGGTAAATCCAACTTCTCAACCATAGTTGTGCTAGCAATATTAGTGCAACTCCCACCATCAATAATCATACTACATACCTTATCTTTGATGAGACACCTCGTCTAAAAGATGTTATCTCGTTACACCTCATTTTCTTCTTTTACTTGCACATTCAATGCTCGCCTTGTAACGAGAGCTACTCCATTAACCAGATACTCCTCTCCATCACTTTCACCCTTTGATGATGGCATAGAATCATCATTTGATTCACTTTCAGTTTCAACATCACCATTACTTCTCAAGATCATTGCACGCTCATTTGGACATTGAGATGCAATGTGACCCCTGCCCAAACACTTAAAACATTTAACATCTCTATTTCTACTTGGCTGAGGGTCAGAATTACTTGCCTCCTTGCTAGAACCCACATTCTTGTACTTGGATAGCTCGACTTTGGACTTGTAGTTGGTCATCTTGTCCCTTTTATTCCAATTTGGCTTCCAAGATGAGGTAGATCCTAAGTTCTGCCCCAACTATGTGGAACCCTTTCGTTTGAGTTGCCTTTCAACTTTCATGGCCATGTGCACCATGTCTTCTAAAATGTGGAATGGACCTTTTGCATCCATTGAAACCTTCCATTTATCATCTCTATGGTTCTCATCAGTCTCATTAGTTAGTAAGTAAGTAGAAAATACTTGTAAGAAATGTTAGTCATCATCAAAGACTCCTTGTATAATGAAATTCAATAGATTCCTAGTTCCAAGGGAGTATAGACGTGTTTATTGCCATGAATATAGTGCCTGTTGTGGGCATACAAGCTATTTTCGAGATCATCAAGTGGGAATGAGTAATTACAACAAAAAGAGGAGCATTGTTAGAAAGAAATCAACTGACAGTCTCATTAGTCAACAATTAAGTAGAAAATACTCGTAAGAAATGTTAGTCACCATCAAAGACTCCTTGTTTATTGAAATTTAATGGATTGCTAGTTTCAAGGGAGTATATACAGCCTTGTTGCCATGAATATAGTGCCTATTATGGGCACCCAAGCTGTTTTCAAGGTCATTGAGAGTGAATGGGTAATTACAACAAAAAGTGAGACGATCTCATTAGTCAGTAATTAAGTAGAAAATAGTTGTAAGAAATGCTAGTCATTCTCAAAGACTCCCATTTTTAATGAAATTCGAAGGATTCTCAATTCCAAGGGAGTATAGAAGTGGATGTTGTTGTGAACATTGTGTTTGTGCACACAAGCTATTTTGAATATCAACTAATGTGAATGAGTAATTATAGCTAAAAGTGGAGTCCTGTTAGGAAGAAATCAGGAGATGGTCTCATTAGTTTGTAATTAAGTAGAAAATACTTGTAAGAATAGCTAGTCATTGTCAAAGACTTGTTGTTAAAAAATGCTAGTCATCATCAAAGACTCGTTGTTTAGTGAAATTTAATGGATTATAGTACCAAGGGAATATAGATGTGGTTGTTGCCATGAATATAATGCCTATTGTGGGCATACAGGCTATTTTCAAGATCATCAAGTGTGAATGAGTAATTATAGCAAAATGTGGAGCCTTGTTAAGAAGAAATCAGGAGATGGTCTCCTTAGTTAGTAATTAAGAAGAAAATACCTGTAGGAATAACTAGTCATTGTCAAATACTCATTGTTCAGAAATGCTAGTCATCGTTAAAGACTTGTTGTTTAGTGAAATTTAATGGATTCTAGTTCCAAGGGACTATAGATGGTGTTGTTGCCCTGAATATAGTGCCTGTTGTGGGCACACAAGCTATTTTCAAGATCATCAAGTGGCAATGAGTAATTATTGCAAAAAGTGGAGCCTCGTTTAGAAGGAATCGAGAGACAGTCTCATTAATTAGTAATTAAGTAGAAAATACTTGTAAGAAATGCTAGTCATCGTCAAAGACTCCCTCTTTAATGAACTTCAACGGATTCCTAGTTCCAAGGGAGTATAGACATGCTTGTTGCCATGAATATAGTGCCTGTTGTGGGCACCCAAGATATTTTTGACATCATTAAGAGTGAATGGGTATTTACAACAAAAAGTGGAGCATTGTTAGAAAGAAATCAAGAGACAGTCTCATTAGTCAGCAATTGAGTGGATAATACTAGTAAGAAATGCTAATCACCATCAAAGACTCCTTGTTTAATGAAATTCAACGGATTCCTAGTTTCAAAAGAGTATTGATGTGCTTATTGCCATGAATATAGAGCCTATTGTGGGCACTTAAGCTGTTTTCAAGATCATTGAGAGTGAATGGGTAATTACAACAAAAAGTGGAGTATTGCTAGAAAGAAATCAAGAGACAGCCTCATTAGTCAGCAATTGAGTAGAAAATGCTCAAAAGAAATGCTAGTCACCATCAAAGACTCCTTGTTTAATGAAATTCAACAGATTCCTAGTTTCAAGTGAGTATAGATGTGCTTATTGCCACGAATATAGTGCCTATTATGGGCACCCAAGCTGTTTTCAAGATCGTTATAAGCGAATGGATAATTACAACAAAAAGTGGAGCATTGTTAGAAAGAAATCATGAGACGGTCCCACTACTCAATAATTGAGTAGAAAATACTCGCAAGAAATGCTAGTCACCATCAAAGACTCCTTGTTTAATGAAATTAAATGCATTCCTAGTTTGAAGGGAGTATAGATGTACTTGTTACCATGAATATAGTGCCTGTTGTGGGCACACAATGTGTTTTCAAGATCATTGAGGGTGAATGGGTATTTACAACAAAAAGTGGAGCATTGTTAGGAAGAAATCAAGAAACGGTCTCTTTAGTTAGTAATTCAGTAGAAAATATTCGTAAGAAATGGTAGTCATTATCAAAGACTCCTAGTTCGATGAAATTCAACAGATTCCTTGTTTTAAGGGAGTATAGATGTGCTTGTTGCATGAATATAGTATTTGTTATGGGCACATAAGCTATTTTCACGATCATTAAGAGTGAATGGGCAATTGCATCAAAAATTGGAGCATTGTTAGAAAGAAATCAAGAGACAGTCTCATTATTCAGTAATTGGGTAGAAAATACTTGTAAGAAATGCTAGTCACCATCAAATACTCCTTGTTTAATGAAATTCAACGGATTCCTAGTTTCAAGGGAGGATAGATATGCTTGTTGCCATGAATATAGTGCCTATTGTGGGCACCCAAGCTATTTTCAAAATCATTAAGAGTAAATGGGTAATTACAACAAAAAGTGGAGCATTGTTAGAAAGAAATTGTGATACGGTCCCACTACTCAATAATTGAGCAGAAAATACTCGTAAGAAATGCTAGTCATCATCAAAGACTTCTTGTTTAATGAAATTCAATGGATTCTTAGCTCTGAGGGAGTATAGATGTGCTTGTTGCCTTGAATATAGTGCCTATCCTAGGGACATAAGCTATTTTTGAGATCTTTAAGAGTGAATGGGCAATTACAACAAAAAGTGGAGCATTGTTAGAGAGAAATCAAGAGACAGTCTTATTAGTCAATAATTAAGTAGAAAATACTCATAAGAAATGCTAGTTACCATTAAAGACTCCTTGTTTAATGAAATTCAATGAATTCCTAGTTTTAAGGGAGTATAGATGTGCTTGTTGCCATGAATATAGTGCCTATCGTGGGCACACAAGCTATTTTTTAGGAAGAAATCAAGAGATGGTCTCATGAGTTAATAATTAAGGAGAAAATACTTGTAAGAAATGATAGTTATCATCAAAGGCTCGTCGTTTAGTAAAATTCAACGGATTCTAGTTCCATGGGAGCATAGATGGGGTTGTTGCCATGAATATGGTTCTTGTTATGGGCACACAAGTTATTTTCAAGATCATCAAGTGGGAGTGAGTAACTATTGCAAAAGGTGGAGCCTTGTTAGGAAGAAATCAAGAGATGGTCTTATTAGTTAGAAATTAAGTAAAAAAATACTTGTAAGAAATGCTAGTCATCATCAAAGACTCATTGTTTATTGAAATTCAACGGATTCTTAATTCTAAGGGAGTATAGATGTACTTGTTGCCACGAATATAGTGCATATTGTGGGCACAGAAGCTATTTTCAAGATCATTAAGAGTGAATGGGTAATTACAACAAAAAGTGGAGCATTGTTAGAAGGAAATCAAGAGACAATCTCATTAGTTAGTAATTAAGTAGAAAATAGTCGTGAGAAATGCTAGTCAACATCAAAGACTCCTTGTTTAATGAAATTCAACGGATTCCTAATTCCAGGGGAATATAGATGTGCTTGTTATCATAAATATATTGCCTATTGTGGGCACATAAGCTATGTTTAAGATCATTAAGAAGGAACGGGTAATTACAATAAAAGGTGGAGCATTATTAGAAAGAAATCAAGAGATAGTCTCATTAGTCAGTAATTAAGTAGAAAATACTCGTAAGTAGTGCTAGTCATCATCAAAGACTACCTTGTTTAATGAAATTCAGTGGATTTCTAATTCCAAGGAAGTATAAATGTGGTTGTTTCCATGAATAGCTTTGATCATAAAGGACATGTCAACATCTCCCTCCTGAGCAGCACTTTTGTCTTTCAAAGTCATATTATTTCTTCTGATTTAGAGTCAGGCTCTGATACCAACTAATGCGAAAAAACCCTAAAAAGATGTGGCTTAGGAACCCAACGCACACATGGAACACATGGAATCAAGGGACAACTAGGAAAGCTAAATCAGAGTTTAATAACTCGAACCCTAGACCTAACATTTGAAGGAGCACAAACCTAAGGATTTTAAGAAGGATATGGATGCCACACTCCAGAAAAGAAAGAAATTGGGAGTGATAAATCAATTTGAACGCTACAAGAAGAAGTACCTCTTGATAAGTTCTCTAGTTCTCAAAAGAACCGAAGGAGAAAATCCTTGCTTTCTATTTCACTTAAAGTTGTCTTATCTGATTGTCTAATCTTACAAAGGGTGCTTATTTACAGGCTTAGATGGCAATCCTAAAGAGGCACAAATTCTTATGTAGGACAATTCCTTATTTAAGAGGTATTCCTATCTAGGGACAAATTCTTACATAGAAAATAAACTCCTAACTTGGAGTGACTACTATTACTTAGTTCTAACTCTTTAAGTACTCCAATGATATTAATAAGGCCTGAACTCTCTTTCAAACTTGAATTCACACCTTTTGAAGCTTGTTTGGCCTGAACGTCTTTAATAAGCCCATTTAGTGCTTCTTTCATCTTTCTGGCTCTAGCTCATTTTTTGGGCCTTCTAGAATGTGCAATGGACCTCTTGCATCCATTAAAGCTCTAGTTCATATTATTCGGCCATTTGGAACGTGCAATGGATCCCTTGCACCCTTTGACACTCTAGCTTGTGTTATTAGGCCTTCTAAAATGTGGAATGGACCTTTTGCATCCATTGAAACCTTCCATTTATCATCTCTATGGTTCTCATCAGTCTCATTAGTTAGTAATTAAGTAGAAAATACTCGTAAGAAATGCTAGTCGTTATTAAAGACTTATTCTTTAATGAAATTCAATGGATTCCTAGTTCTAAATGAGTATAGATGTGCTTCTTGCCATGAATATAATGCCTGTTGTGGGCACATAAGTTATTTTCAAGATCATTAAGAGTGAAAGGATAATTACAACAAAAGGTTGAGCATTGTTAGAAAGAAATCAAGAGATAGTTTTATTAGTCAGAAATTAAGTAGAAAATAGTCATATAAAATGCTAGTCATTATCAAAGACTCCTTTGTTTAATGAAATTCAATGGATTCCCAATTCCAAGGAAGTATAGATGTGGTTGTTGCCATGAATATAGTGCCTATTGTGGGCACACAAGCTATTTTCTAGATCATTAAGTGTGAATGAATTATTTACAATGCATTTGTCCCTATAAGATTTTAAAATTAAAAAAATTGAAAAAATGTAATGTTTTAGTTTTTAAATTTTTTGTTAATGTCATTGCATTTGAATGGTGAGAAAAACATAATATTTGAATTTGTTATTTGAACAAAAATACAAGTAATGGACTCAATTGTGTAAAATACACTTTCTTGGATGAATACTATAAATAGCAATTCCAAGCTTCACTGTTGGGTCAAGCATATTACTCTTAAGGGGAGTGGGGAAACTTCTTTTGAGAGTCTATTGCATTTCTTTTTCTTATGTAATATATTTTTAGACTAAAATTATATAAATCATTTCAAATAACATTGTTGCAAAGGAGACTATTGAAGAAATTCAACTGATTATTAGCAATGCCTTTATCCCTATTGGACTTTAGAATTCTAAAAATTGAAAAAGTGCAATGTATTGATATTTAGATTTATTGTTAATCCCACTGCATTTAAATGGTGAGAAAAACATAATATTTGAATACGTTAATTGAACAAAAATACATGAAATGGACTCAATTATATAAAATAAACTTTAATGGAAGAATATTATAATTAGCAATCCTAAACCTCAGTGTTGGTTCAAGCATATTGTTCTTGAGGGGCGTGGGGAAACGACTTATTAGAATCCATTCCATTTTCTTTTTCTTAAGTAATATATTTTTAGATTAAAATTATATAAATCATTTCAAATAGCATTGTCGCAAGCGAGACAATTAAAAAAATTACGAAAGTGAAATTCAATTTATTATCAACAACACATTTATCCCTATAATAATTTAAAATTCTAAAAATTGAAAAATTGCAATATTTTGATTTTTAAATTTATTCCAAATGCGTATGCATTTGAATGGTGAGAAAAATATAATATTTGAATTTGTTAATTGAACACAAATACAAGCAATGGACTCAATTGTATAAAATACACTTTAATGGATGAATATTATAAATAGCAATCCCAAGTTTTAATGTTGCATCAAGTATATTGCTCTTGAGGGGAGTGGGGAAACTTTTGATTGAGTCCATTGCATTTGCTTTTTCTTAACTAATAAATTTTTAGACTAAAATTATATAAATCATTTCAAATAGTATTGTCGCAAAGGAGACTATTAAAGAAATTGCAAAAGTTAAATTCAATTGATTATTAACAATGTCTTTAATATTATAAATATCAATCCCAGATTTCAATGTTAAGTCAAGTATATTGCTCTCAAAGGGAGTGGGGAAACTTCTTGTTAAGGTCCATTGCATTTGCTTTTTCTTAAGTAATAGATATTTAGAATACAATTAAATAAATCATTTGAAACAGCATTATCGCAAAGGAAACAACTCAAAAAATTGCAAAAGTTAAATTCAACTGATTTTTAACAATGCATTTATCCATATAAGACTTTAAAATTCTAAAAATTGAAAAATTGCAACGTTTTGATTTTTAAATTTGTTGTAAATGTCATTGCATTTGAATGGTGAGAAAAATATAATATTTGAATATGTTAATTGAACAAAAGAATAGGTGATGGACTGAATTGTATAAAATACACTTTCGTGGATGAATATTATAAATAGCAATCTTGTACTTCAATGTTGGGTTAAGCATATTGGTCTTGAGGGGAGTGGGGAAACTTCTTATCAAAGTTGATTTCATTTGCTTGTTCATAAGTAATATATTTGTAGACTAAAATTATATAAATCATTTCAAATAGCATCGTGGTAGTAAAGATAATTAAAAAATTACAAAATTTAAATTCAATTAATTATTTACAATGCATTTGTCCTTATAAGATTTTAAAATTATTAAAATTGAAAAATGTAATGTTTTGATTTTGAAATTTATTGTTAATGCCATTGCATTTCAATGGTGAGAAAAGCATAATATTTGAATTTGTTATTTGAACAAAAGTACAATTAATGGGCTCAATTGTGTAAAATACACTTTAATGGATGAATATTATAAATAGTAATCCCAAGCCTTAAAAGTTGGGTCAAGCATATTGCTCTTGATGGGCGAGGGGAAACTTCTAATTAGAGTCCATTGCATTTGCTTTTTCTTCAATAATATATTTTTAAACTAAAATTATATAAATCATTTCAAATAGCATTGTCGCAAAGGAGTGTATGAAAGAAATTTAAAAAGTTAAATTCAATTGATTATTAACAATGTCTTTATCCCTATAGGACTTTACAATTCTAAAAATTGATAAAGTGCAATGTTTTGATTTTTAAACTTATTGTTAATGCCATTGCATTTGAATGGTGAGAAAAACATAATATTTGAATATATTAATTGAACAAAAATACAAGTAATGGACTAAATAGTATAAAATATACTTTAGTCGATGAATATTATAAATAGCAATCTCAAGCTTCAATGTTGAGTTAAGCATATTGCTCTTGAGGGGAGTGGGGAAACTTCTTATTAGAGTCCATTGCATTTGCTTGTTCACAAGTAATATATTTGTAGACTAAAATTATATAAATCATTTCAAATTGTATTGTGGCAAAGGAGACAATTAAAAAATTACAAAATTTAAATTCAACTGATTATTTACAATGCATTTGCCCTTATAAGACTTAAAAATTCTAAAATTGAAAAAATACAAATTTTTGATTTTTAAGTTTATTGTTAATGCCATTGCATTTGAATGGTGAGAGAAATATAATATTTGAATTTGTTATTCGTACAAAAATACAGGCAATGGATTTAATTGTATACAATACACTTTAGTGGATGAATAATATAAATAACAATCCCAAGTTTCAATGTTAGGTCAAGCATATTGCTTTTAAAAGGAGTGGGGAGACTTGTTTTGAGATTCCATTGCATGTGCTTTTTTTTAAGTAATATATTTGTAAACAAAAATTATAAATCATTTCAAATAGCATTGTCGTAAAGGAGACTATTAAAGAAATTCCAAAAGTTAAATTCAATTGATTATTAACAATGCATTTATTCATATAAGACTTTAAAATTCTAAAAGTTGAAAAAGTGCAATGTTTTGATTTTAAAATTTTTTGTTAATGCCATTGCATTTGAATTGTGAGAAAAACATAATATTTGAATTTGTTATTTGAACAAAAATACAGGTAATGGACTTAATTGTATAAAATACACTTTAGTGGATGAATATTATAAATAGTAATCCCAAGCTTCAATTTTGGGTCAAGTATATTGCTCTTGACAGGAGTGGGGAAACTTTTGATTAGAGTCCATTGCATTTATTTTTTCTTAAGTAATATATTTTTAAACTAAAATTATATAAATCAATTCAAATAGCATTGTCGCGAAAGAGACTATTAAAGAAATTACAAATGTTAAATTCAATTGATTATTAACAATGTCTTTATCCCTATAGGACTTTAGAATTCTAAAAATTGAAAAAGTGTAATGTTTTGATTTTTAAATTTATTGTTAATGCCATTACATTTGAATGGTGAGAAAAACATAATATTTGAATATGTTAATTGAACAAAAATACATGTAATGGACTCAATTGTATAAAATACAATTTAGTGGATAAATATTATAAATAGCAATTCCAAGCTTTAATGTTGGGTTAAGCATATTGCTATTGAGGGGAGCGGGGAAACTTTTTGTTAGGGTCCATTACATTTGTTTTTTCTGAAGTAATAGATTTTTAGACTAAAATTATATAAATCATTTGAAACAACATTATTGCAAAGGAGACAACTCAGAATATTACAAAAGTTAAATTGAACTGATTATTAACAATGCATTTATTCATATAAGACTTTAAAATTCTAAAAATTGAAAAATTGCAACATTCTGATATTAAAATTTATTGTAAATGTCATTGCATTTGAATCATGAGAAAAAACATAATAATTGAATTTGTTATTTGAACAAAATTATAGGTAATGTACTCAATTGTATAAAATACACTTTAGTGGATAAATATTATTACTAGCAATCCTAAGCTTTAATGTTGGGTCAAGCATATTGCTCTTGAGGGGAGTGAGGAAAGTTCTTATTAGAGTCTATTGCATTTGCTTTTTCTTTAGTAATATATTTTTAGACTAAAATTATATAAATCATTTCAAATTGCATTGTGGCAAAGGAGACAATTAAAAAATTACAAAATTTAAATTCAACTGATTATTTACAATGCATTTGTCCCTATAAGACTTTAAAATTCTAAAAATTGATAAATTATAATGTTTTGATTTTTAAATTTATTGTTAATGCCATTTCATTTGAATCATGACAAAAACATAATAATTGAATTTGTTATTTGAACAAAAATACAAGTAATAGACCCAATTGTATAAAATGCATTTATTAGATGAATATTATAAATTGCAATCCCAAGCTTCAAGGTTGGGTCAAGCATATTGCTCTTGAGGGGAGTGGGGAAACTTCTTTTGAGAGTCGATTGCATTTGCTTTTCTTAAGTAATATATTTTTAGACTAAAATTATATAAATCATTTCAAATAGCACTATCGCAAAGGAGACTATTAAAGAAATTCCAAAAGTTAAATTCAATTGATTATTAACAATGTTTTTATCCCTATAGGACTTTAGAATTCTAAAAATTGAAAAAGTGCAATGTTTTGATTTTTAAACTTATTGTTAATGTCATTGCATTTGAATGGCGAGAAAAACATAATATTTGAATATGTTAATTGAACAAAAATACATGTAATGGACTCAATTGTATAAAATACACTTTAGTGGATGAATATTATAAATAGTACTCCCAAGTTTCAATGTTGGGTCAAGCATATTGCTCTTGAAAGGTGTGGGGAAACCTCTTATTAGAGTCCATTGCATTTGCTTGTTCTTAAGTAATATATTTGTAGACCAAAATTATATAAATCATTTCAAATTGCATTATGGCAAAAAAGACAATTAAAAAATTACAAAATTTAAATTCAACTGATTATTTACAATACATTTGTCCCTATAAGACATTAAAATTCTAAAAATTGAAAAAAAATAATGTTTTGATTTTTAAATTTATTGTTAATGTCATTGCATTTGAATCGTGACAAAAACATAATATTTGAATTTGTTATTTGAACAAAAATACAAGTAATGGACTCAATTGTATAAAATACATTTTATTGGATGAATATTATAAATAACAATCCAAGTTTCAAGGTTGAGTCAAGCATATTGCTCTTGAAGGGAGGGAGGAAACTTCTTTTGAGAGTCAATTGCATTTGCTTTTCTTAAGTAATATATTTTTAGACTAAAATTATATAAATCATTTCAAATAGAATTGTCGCAAAGGAGACTATTAAAAAAATTCCAAAAGTTAAATTCAATTGATTGTTAACAATGTCTAGGACTTTAGAATTCTAAAAATTGAAAAATTGTAATGTTTTGATTTTGAAATTTATTGTTAATGTTATTGCCTTTGAATGGTGAGAAAAACATAATATTTGAATTTGTTATTTGAACAAAAATGCAGGTAATAGACTCAATTGTATATAATACATTTTAGTGGATGAATATTATAAATAGCAATTCCAAGCTTCAATGTTGGGTCAAGCATATTGCTCCTGAGGGGAGTGGGGAAACTTCTAATTAGAGTCCATTGCATTTGCTTTTTCTTAAGTGATATATTTTTAGACTAAAATTATATAAATCATTTCAAATAGCATTGTCGCAAAGGAGACCATTAAAGAAATTCCAAAAGTTAAATTCAACTAATTATTACCAATGTCTTTATTCCTATAGGACTTTAGAATTCTAAAAATTGAAAAAGTGCAATGTTTTGATTTTTAAATTTATTGTTAATGCCATTTAATTTGGAAAGTGAGAAAAATATAATATTTGAATACATTACTTGAACAAATATACATGGAATGCACTCAATTGTATAAAATACACTTTAGTGGAATAATATTATAAATAGCAATCCCAAGCCTCAAAAGTTGGGTCAAGCATATTGCACATGAGGGGCATGGGGAAACTTCTGATTAGTGTCCATTGCTTTTTCTTTTTCTTAAGTAATATATTTTTAGAGTAAAATTATATAAATAATTTCAAATAGCATTGTTGCAAATAAGAGTATTAAAGAAATTTCAAAAGTTAAATTCAATTGATTATTAACAATGTCTTGATCCTTATAAGACTTTAGAATTCTAAAAATTGAAAAAGTGCAATGTTTTGATTTTTAAATTTATTGTTAATGTCATTGCATTTGAATGGTGAGAAAAACATAATATTTGAATATGTTAATTGAACAAAAATACATGTAATGGACTGAATTGTATAAAATACACTTTAGTGCATGAATATTATAAATAGTACTCCCAAGTTTCAATATTAGGTCAAACATATTGCTCTTGAGGGGAGTGGGGAAACATATTATTAGAGTCCATTGCATTTGCTTATTCTTAAATAATATATTTGTAGATTGAAATTATATAAATCATTTCAAATTGCATTGTGGCAAGGGAGACAATTAAAAAAATTACAAAATTTAAATTCAACTGATTATTTACAATGCATTTGTCCCTATAAGAGTGTAAAATTCTAAAAATTGAAAAAGTGCAATATTTTGATTTTTAAGTTTATTGTTAATACCATTGATTTTGAAAGGTGTGAAAAGCATAATATTTGAATTTGTTATTCGAACAAAAATACAGGTAATGGACTTAATTATATACAATACACTTTAGTGGATGAATATTATAAATAGCAATCTCAAGTTTCAATGTTGGTTCAAGCATATTGCTCTTAAAGGGAGTGGAGAAACTTCTTTTGAGAGTCCATTGCATTTGCTTTTTCTTAAGTAATATATTTTTAGACTAAAATTATATAAATTATTTCAAATAGCATTGTCATAAAGGACACTATTAAAGAAATTCCAAAAGTTAAATTCAATTGATTATTAACAGTGCCTTTATCCCTATAGGACTTTAGAATTCTAAAAATTGAAAAGTGCATTGTTTTGATTTTTAAATTTATTGTTAATGCCATTACATTTGAATGGTGAGAAAAGCATAATATTTGAATATGCAAGTTGAACTAAAATACAAAGAATGGACTTAATTGTATAAAATACACTTTAGTGGAAGAATATTATAATTAACAATCTCAAGCCTCAATGTTGGGTTAAGTATATTGCTCTTGAGGGGCGTGGGGAAACTTCTTATTAGAGTCCATTCCATTTTCTTTTTCTTAAATAATATATTTTTAAACTAAAATCATATAAATCATTTGAAATAGCATTGTTGCAAAGAAGATAATTAAAAAAGTTACAAAAGTTAAATTCAACTAATTATTAACAATGCATTTATCCCTATAAGAATTTAGAATTCTAAAAATTGAAAAATTGCAATGTTTCGATTTTTAAATTTATTGTAAATTACATTTCATTTCAATGGTGAGAAAAATATAATATTTGAATTTGTTAATTGAACAAAAATACAGGTAATGGACTTAATTGTATAAAATACACTTTAGTGGATGGATATTATAAATAGGAATCCCAAGTTTCAATGTTAGGTCAAGCATATTGCTCTTGAGGGGTGTGGGGAAACCTTTTATTAAAGGCCATTGCATTTGCTTGATCTTAAGTAATATATTTTTAGACTAAAATTATATAAATCATTTCAAATTGCATTGTGGCAAAGGAGACAATTAAAAAATTACAAAATTTAAATTCAACTGATTATTTACAATATATTTGTCCCTATAAGACTTTAAAATTCTAAAAATTGAAAACATATAATGTTTTGATTTTTAAATTTATTGTTAATGTCGTTGCATTTGAATGGTGAAAAAAATATAATATTTGAATATGTTATTTGAACAAAAATACAAGTAATGAACTCAATTGTATAGAATACACATTAGTGCATGAATATTATAAATAGCAATTTCAAGTTTTAATGTTAGGTGATGCATATTGCTCTTGAGGGGAGTGAGGAAACTTCTTGTTATAGTCCATTGCATTTGCTTTTTCTTAAGTACTATATTTTTAGACTAAAATTATATAAATCTTTTGAAAAAGTCTTATTGCAAAGGAGACTATTAAAAAAATTACAAAAGTTAAATTCGATTAATTATTAACATTGCATTTATCCCTATAAGACTTTAAAATTCTAAAAATTGAAAAGTTGTAATGTTTTGATTCTTAAATTTATTAGAAATGCTATTGCATTTGAATGGTGATAAAGACATAATATTTGAATATGTTAATTGAACAAAATACAAGTAATGGACTCAATTGTATAAAATACAATTTAATGGATGAATTTTATAATTAGTAATCCCAAAAATCAATGTTGGGTGAAGCATATTGGTCTTGAGGGGAGTGGGGAAGCTTTTTATTAGAGTCCATCGCATTGGCTTTTTCTTAAGTAATATATTTTTAGACTAAAATTATATTAATCATTTGAAATTGCATTGCCACAAAGGAGACAATTAAGAAAATTACAAAAATTAAATTCAACTGATTACTAACAAAGCATTTATCCTTATAAGATTTTAAAATTCTAAAAATTGAAAAACTACAATGTTTTGATTTTTAAATTTATTGTTAATACCATTACATTTGAATGGTGAGAAAAACATAATATTTGATATGTTAATTGAACAAAAATACAAGTAATAGACTCAATTGTATAAAATACACTTTAGTGGATGAATATTATAATTAACAATCCCAAGCATCAATGTTGAGTCAAGCATATTGCTCTTGAAGGGAGTGATGAAGATTCTTATTAGAGTCCATTGTATTTGCTTTTTCTTAAGTAATATATTTGTAGACCAAAATTATATAAATCATGTCAAATTGCATTGTGGGAGACAATTAAAAACATTCCAAAATTTAATTTCACTTGATTATGAACAAAGAATTTCTCCCTCTAAGACCTTAAAATTCTAAAAATTAAAATAACAAAATGTTTTTATTTTTTTAATAACATTGCATTTTGAATGGTGGGATAAACGTAATATTTGAATATGTTAATTGAACAAAAATAAAAGTAAGAAATTCAATTGTACAAAATACACTTTAGTGGATCACTATTATAAATTCCAATCTCAAGCTTCAATGTTAGATCAAGCATATGGCTCTAGAGGGTGGTGAGCAAACTTCTTATTAGAGTCTATTCCATTTGCTTTTCTTTAATTAATATGTTTGTATACTAAAATTATATACATCATGTCAAATTGCATTGTGGTAATGGAGAAAATTAAAAAAATTGCAAAATTTAAATTCACTTGTGTATTAATGAAGAATTTCTCCCTATAAGACTTTAAAATTCTAAAATTTTTTTAGTACCATTGCATTTTGAATGGTGCGATAAACGTAATATTTGAATATATTAATCGAACAAAAATTAAAGTAAGGCACTCAATTGTACAAAATACACTTTAATGGATAACAATTATAAATTCCAATCTCAAACTTCAATGTTGTGTCAAACGTAGAGCTTTAAAGTGTAGTGGGCTAGTTTCTTATTAGAGTCCATTGTTTTTGGTTTTATTTAATTAACTTGTTTCTATATGAAAATTATATAAAACATGTCAAATTGCATTGTGGCAATGGAGACAATTCAAAAACTTACAAAATTTAAATTCATGTGAGTATTAACAAAGAATTTATCCCTGTAAGACTTTAAAATTCTAAGAATTAAAATAATACAATGTTTTTATTTTTTAAAAAATTCATAATACCATTGCATTTTGAATGGTGAGATAAATGTAATATTTGAATTTGTTAATTAAACACAAATAAAAGTATTAGACTTAATTGTACAAAATACACTTTAGTGGATCACTATTATAAATTCCAATCTTAAGCTTTAATGTTGGATCAAGCATATAACTCTAAAGGGTGGTGGGCTAACTTCTTATTGTAGTCCATTCCATTTGCTTTTCTTTAATTAACATGTTTGTATACTAAAATTATATAAATAGTGTCAAATTGCATTGTGGTAATGGAGAAAATTAAAAAAATTGCAAAAATTTAAATTCACATGTGTATTAATGAAGATTTATCCCTGCAAGATTTCAAATTCCAAAAATTAAAATAATAGCAATGTTCTCATTTTTAAAATTTTTTTAGTGCCATTACATTTTGAATGGTGGAATAAACAATAATATTTGAATATGTTAATCAAACAAAAA
>JAIRCJ010000303.1:9953-42215 GCA_020883675.1 Bruguiera gymnorhiza | reverse complement strand
TTCACTTGACTATTAACAAAAATGTCTCCCCGCAACACTTTAAAATTTAAAAATTAAAAAAAATGCATTGTTTTTATTTTTAAAAAATTCATAATACCATTGCATTTTGAATGGTGAGATAAATGTAATATTTGAGTATGTTAATCGAACACAAACAAAAGTAATGGACTTAATTGCGCAAAATACACTTTAGTGGATCACTATTAAAATTCCAATCCAAGCTTCAATGTTGGATCAAACATATAGCTTTAAAGTGTAATAGGTACTTTTATTTAGAGTCCATTGCATTGCACTTTATTTAATTAACAGTTTGTATACTAAAAATTATATAAATCATGTCAAATTGCATTGTGGTAATGGAGACATTGAAGAAAATTACAAAATTAAATTCACTCGAATATTAACGTAGAATTTCTTCCTGTATGACTTTAAAATTCTAAAAAATTTAAATAATTCAATTTTTCATTTTTTAAATAATGTGTATAGTGGGCTAACTTCTTATTGGAGTTTGTTCCATTTGCTTTTCTTTAATTAACATGTTTGTATACTAAAATTATATAAATCTTGTCAAAAATTGCATTGTGGTAATAAAGACAATGAAAAAAATTATAAAATTTAAATTCACTTGAGCATTAAAGAAGAATTTATCATTGTAAAACTTTAAAATTCTAAGAATTAAAATAATGCAATGTTTTTATTTTTTTTTAAAAATTCATAATACCATTGCATTTTGAATGGTGAGATAAACGTAATATTTGAATTTGTTAATTGAACACAAATAAAAGTAATGGACTCAATTGTACAAAATACACTTTAGTGGATCACTATTATAAATTTCAATCCCAAGCTTTAATGTTAGGCCAAGCATAGAGCTCTAAAACGTAGTGGACTAAGTTTTTATTAGAGTCCATTGCATTCACTTTCCTTTAATTAACATGTTTGTATCATAAAATTATATAAATCATGTCAATTGCATTGTGGGCATGGAGACAATTAAAAAAAGTACAAATTTTAAATTCACTTGAGTGTTAACGATGAATTTCTCCCTATAAGACTTTAAATTTTTAAAAAATTTTTAATGCCATTGCAATGTTGGGTCAAGCATATAGATCTCGAGTGTAGTGGGCTAAATTCTTATTAGAGTTCATTGCATTTGTTTTTCTTTAATTAACATGTTTGTACACTAAAATTATATAAATCATGTCAAATTGCATTGTGGTAATATAGACAATTAAAAAATTACAAAACTTAAATTCACTTGATTATTAACGAAGAATTTCTCTCTCTAAGACTTAAAATTCTAAAAACTAAAATGATGCAATGTTTTTATTTTTAAAATTTTTTTTAATACCATTGCATTTTGAATGGTGGGATAAATATAATATTTGAACATGTTAATTGAACACAAATAAAAGTGATGGACCTAATTCTACAAAATACACTTTAGTGAATGACTGTTACAAATTCCACTCTTAAGTTTCAATGTTGGGTCAAGCATATAGCTTTCAAGGGTAATCGGCTAACATCTTATTAGAGCACATTGCATTCGCATTTATCTTATTAACATGTTTTAATACTAAAATTATATAAATCATGTCAAATATCATTGTGGTAATGGAGACAATTTAAAAAATTACAAAATTTAATGTCACTTGAGTATTAACGAAGAATTTCTCCTTGTAAGATTTTAAAATTCTAAAAATTAAAATAATACAATATTTTTATTTTTTTAAAATTTTTTAGTACCTTTGCATTTTAAATGGCGAGATTAATGTAATATTTGAATTTGTTAAATGAACAAAATTAAATGTAATAGGCTCAATTATATAAAATACTCTTTAGTGGATAAATATTATAAAGAGCAATGTGAAGGTTCAATGTTGGGTCCAACATATAGCTCTATAAGGGTGTAGGCTAACTTGTTATTAGTGTCCATTGTATTTGAGTTTATTTAATTAACATGTTTGTATACTAAAATTATGAAAATCATGTCAATTTGCAAAGTGGTAATGGAGGGAATTAAAAAAATTACAAAATTTAAATCCACTTAAGTATTAACAATGCATTTATCCCTCGAAAACTTTAAAATTCTAACAATTAAAAAAATGCAATGTTTTTATTTTTTAAGTTATTGTCAATAGGATTGCATTTTGAATGGTGAGATAAACTTAATATTTGAATTTATTAATTGAACAAAAATACAAGTAATCAACTCAATTGTATAAAATACGCTTTAGATGAATATTATAAATAGCAATCCTAAACATTAATGTTAGGTCAACATATTACTCTAGAGAGGAGTGGGCTAACTTCTTATTAGAATCCATTGCATTTGCTTTTATTTAATTAACATGTCTATATACTAAAATTATATACATCATGTTAAATTGCTTTGTGGTAATAGAGACAATTAATAAAACTTATGAAATTTAAATTCACTTGAGTATTAACGAATAATTTCTCCCTATAAAACTTTAAAATTCTAAAAATTAAAATAATGTAATGTTTTTATTTTCTAAATAATTTTTAATACCATTGCATTTTGAATTAGGAGAAAACTTAATATTTGAATATGTTAAATGAACAAAAATACAAGTAATAAAATCAAGCGTATAAAATACTCGTTAATAGATGATATTATAAATATCAACTCCAAACTTCAATGTTGGTTCAAGCATTTAGCTTTAGGAGGCAGTACAATAACTTATTATTGGAGTCCATTGCATTTGCTTTATTTAATTAGTATGTTTGTATACTAGATTATATAATTCATGTCAAATTGCATAGTGGAAATGGAGAGAATCAAAAAAATTACAAAATTTAAATTCACTTGAGTATTAACGAAGAATATCTCCCTCTAAGACTTTAAAATTCTAAGAATTAAAATAATGCAATCTTTTTACTTTTTAAAAAATTCATAATACTATTGCATTTTGAATGGTGAGATAAACGTAATATTTGAATCTGTTAATTGAACACATATAAAAGTAATAGACTCAATTGTACAAAATACACTTTAGTCAACTTGGCAATGGACTTAATTAACATGTTTGTATACTAAAATTATATAAATCATGTTGAATTGCATTGTGATAATCGAGATAATTAAAAAAATTACAAAATTTAAATTCACTTAAGTATTAACAAAGAATTTCTCTCTCTAAAACTTTAAAATTCTAAAAATTTAAATAATGCAATGTTTTAATCTTTTAAATAATTTTTAATACCATTGCATTTTCAATGGTGAGATAAACCTAATATTTGAAATTGTTAATTTACCAAAATAAAAGCAATGGACACAAATGGATAAAATAAACTTTAGGGGATGACTATTATAAATTACAATCTCAAGCTCCAATGTTGGGTCAAACATATAGCTCTAGATCATAGTGGTCTAACTTCTTATTAGCATTCATTCCATTTGCTTTTCTTTAATTAAATTGTTTGTATACTAAAATTATATAAATCATGTCAAATTGTATTGTGGTAATGGAGACAATTAAAAAAAGTACAAAATTTATATTCACTTGAGTATTAACGAAGAATTTCTCCTTATAAGATTTTAAAATTCTAAAAATTAACATAAAGCCATGGTTTTATTTTTTAAATTTTTTTTAAAACAATTGCATTTTGAATGGTTGGATAAACGTAATATTTGAATATGTTAATCAAACAAAAATAAAAGTTTGGCACTCAATTGTACAAAATACACTTTAGTGGATGACTATTATAAGTTCCAATTGCAAGGTTCAATGTTAGATCGAGCATATAGCTCTAGAGGGTAATGGGTAACATCTTATAAGAGTCTATTGCATTCACTTTTATTTCATTAACATGTTTATATACTAAAATTATATAAATCATGTTAAATTGCATTGTGGTAATGGAGACAATTAAAAAAATTGCAAAATTTAATTTCAATTGAGTATTAATGAAGAATTTCTCCCTCTAAGACTTCAAAATTCTAAAAATTAAAATAACACAATTCTTTTATTTTTCAAATAATTTTTTATACAACTACATTTTTAATGATAAAATAAACCTAATATTTGAATATGTTAATTTACCAAAATAAAAGTAATGGACTCAAATGTATAAAATGCAATTTAGGGGATGACTATTATAAATTGCAATCTCAAGTTTCAATGTTGGGTCAAGCATATAGCACTAGAGCGTAGTGGGCGAAGTTCTTATAAGAGTCCATTGCATTTGCTTTTATTTAATTAACATATTTGTATACTAAAATTACATAAATCATGTCAAATTTTATTGTGGTAATGGTGACAATTAAAAAAATAACAAAATCTAAATTTGCTTGAGTATTAATGAACAATTTCTCTTTCTAAGACTGTAAAATTCTAAAAATTAAAATAATGAAAATTTTTTATTTTTAGAAAAATTTGTAATACCGTTGCATTTTCAATGGTGAGATAAACGTAATATTTGAATATGTTAATTGAATACAAATAAAAGTAATTGACTCAATTGTACAAAATACACCTTAGCTGATGACTATTATAAATTGCAATCCCAAGTTTTAATGTTGGGTCAAGCATATAGCTCTAAAGCGTAGTGGGCTAAGTTTTTATTAGAGTCCATTGCATTTACTTTTCTTTCATTAACATGTTTGTATACTAAAATTATATAAATCATGTCAAATTGCATTGTGATAATGGAGACAATTAAAAAATTTACAAAATTTAAATTCATTTGAGTATTAACGAAGAATTTCTCCTTGTAAGACTTTAAAATTCTAAAAATTAAAATAATGCAATGTTTTTATTTTTTTAAAATATTATTAATTCCATTGCATTTTGACTGGTGAGATAAATGTGATATTTGAATATGTTAATTGAATACAAATAAAAGTAATCGACTTAATTGTACAAAACACACATTAGTGGATGACTATTATAAATTCCAATCCCAAGCTTCAATATTAGGTCAAGCATGTAGCTCTAGAGCGTAGTGGGCTAACTTCTTGTTAAAGTCCATTGCATTCGTTTTTATTTAATTAACATGTTTGTATACTAAAATTATATAAATCATGTCAAATTGCATTGTGGTAATGGAGACAATTAAAAAAATAACAAAATTTAAATTCACTCAAGTATTAACAAACAATTTCTCCCTTTAAGACTTGAAAATTCTAAAAATTAAAATAATGCAATGTTTTTATCTTTTAAAAAATTTTTAATACCATTGCATTTTGAATAGTGAGATAAACATAATATTTGAATATGTTAATTGAACAAAAATAAAAGTAATCAACTCTATTGTATAAAAAACACTTTAGTTAATGACTATTATAAATTGCAATCCCAAGCCTTAATGTTGGTTTAAGCATATAACTCTAAAACATAGTGGGATAAGTTCTTATTAGAGTCCATTGCATTCACCTTTATTTCATTAACATGTTTGTATACTAAAATTATATAAATTATGGCAAATTATACCGTGGTAATGGAGACAATTAAAAAACTTACAAAATTTAAATTCACTTGACTAATAACAAAAAATTTCTCCCTATAAAATTTTAAAATTCTAAAAATTAAAATAATGCAATCTTTTTTTTTAAATAATTTTTGATAGCATTGCATTTTCAATCCTGAGATAAACCTAAAATTTGAATATGTTAATTCACCAAAATAAAAGCAATGGACTTAATTGTATAAAATACACTTTAGTGGATGATTATTTTAAATTCCAATCCGAGCAGCTTCAATGTTGGATCAAACATATAACTCTAGAGGGTAATGAGCTAACATCTTATTAAAGTCCATTGCATTCGCTTTTATTTTATTAACATATTTGTACATTAAAATTATAATAATCATGTCAAATTGCATTGATGTAATGGAGACAATTAAAAAACTTGCAAAATTTAAATTCACTTGACTATTAACAAAAAATTTCTCCCCGTAAGACTTTAAAATTCTAAAAATTAAAATAATGCAATATTTTTATTTTTTAAATAATTTTTAATTCCATTGTATTTTCAATGGTGAGATAAACCTAAAATTTGAATATGTTAATTCACCAAAATAAACGCAATGGACTCATTTGTATAAAATAATCTTTAGTGGATGACTACAACAAATTCCAATCGCAAGCTTTAATGTTAGGTCAAACATATAGTTCTAGAGCGTAATAGACTAACTTCTTATTAGAGTTCATTGCATTCACTTTTATTTCATTAACATGTTTGTCTATTAAAATTATATAAATCATGCCAAATTGCTTTGTGGTAATGGAGATAATTAAAAAAATAACGAAATTTAAATTCACTTGAGTATTAATCAACAATTTCTCCCTCTAAGACTTCAAAATTCTAAAAATTAAAATAATGTAATGTTTTTATCTTTTAAAAATTTTTTTAATACCATTGCATTTTGAATAGTGAGATAGACGTAATATTTGAATATGTTAATTGAACAAAAATAAAAATAATCAACTCTATTGTACAAAAAACACTTTAGTCGATGGCTATTATAAATTGAAATCCCAAGTTTCAATATTGGTTCAAGCATATAGCTTTAAAGTGTAGTGGGCTAAATTCTTATTAGAGTCCATTGGATTCGTTTTTCTTTAATTAACATGTTTGTATACTAAAATTATATAACTCATGTCAAATTGCATTGTGGTAATTGAGACAATTAAAAAACTTACAAAATTTAAATTAACTTGAGTATTAACGAAAAATTTGTCCTTGTAAGACTTTTAAATTCTAAAAATCAAAATAATTCAATGTTTTAATTTCTAAAAAATTTTTAATACCATTGCATTTTTAGTGGTGAGATAAACATAATATTTGAATAAGTTAATTGAACATAAATAAAAGTAATGGACTCAATTGTACAAAATACACTTTAGTGGATGACTGTTATAAATTCCACTCCCAAGTTTTAATGCTGGTCAAGCATATAGCTCTAGAGCGTAGTGGGCTAACTTCTTATTAGAGTCCTTTCCATTCACTTTTCTTTAATTAACATGTTTGTATACTAAAATTATATAAATCATGTCAAATTGCATTCTGGTAATGGAGACAATTAAAAAAATTGCAAAATTTAAATTCACTTGTGTATTAATGAAGAATTTGTCCCTGTAAGACTTTAAAATTATAAAAATTCAAATGATGCAATGTTTTTATTTTTTAAAATTTTTTTAATACCATTGTATTTTGAATGCTGGGATAAACGTAATATTTGAACATATTGATTGAACAAAAATAAAAGGAAGGCACTAAATTGTACAAAATACACTTTAGTGGATGACTATTATAAATTCCAATCCTGAGCTTCAATGTTGGATCAAACTTATAGCTCTAGAGGGTAGTGGGCTAACATCTTATCAAAGTCCATTGCATTCGTTTTTATCTTATTAACATGTTTATATACTAAAATTATATAAATCATATCAAATTGCATTGTGGTAATGGAGACAATTAAAAAAATAACAAAATTTAAATTCACTCAAGTATTAATGAACAATTTCTCCCTCTAAGACTTTAAAGTTCTAAAAATTAAAATAATGTAATGTTTTTATCTTTTAAAAATTTTTTAATACCATTGAATTTTAAATAATGAGATAAACGTAATATTTGAATATGCTAATTGAACAAAAATAAAAGTAATCGACTCTAATGCACAAAAAACACTTTAGTTGATGGCTATTATAAATTGAAATCTCAAGCTTCAATATTGGTTCAAGCATATAGGTCTAAAGCGTAGTGGGCTAAGTTCTTATTAGAGTCCATTGCATTCACTTTTATTTCATTAACATGTTTGTATACTAAAATTATATAAATCATGGCAAATTATATTGTGGTAATGGAGACAATTAAAAAACTTACAAAATTTAAATTTACTTGACTAATAACAAAAAATTTCTCCCTATAAGATTTTAAAATTCTAAAAATTAAAATAATGCAATCTTTTTTTTTTTAATAATTTTTGATACCATTGCATTTTCAATCTTGAGATAAACCTAAAGTTTGAATATGTTAATTCACCAAAATAAAAGCAATGGACTCATTTGTATAAAATACACTTTAGTCGATGATTATTTTAAATTCCAATCCGAGCAGCTTCAATGTTGGATCAATCATATAACTCTAGAGGGTAGTGAGCTAACATCTTATTAAAGTCCATTGCATTTGCTTTTATTTCATTAACATGTTTGTATATTAAAATTATATAAATCATGTCAAATTGCATTGATGTAATGGAGACAATTAAAAAACTTGCAAAATTTAAATTCACTCGACTATTAACGAAAAATTTCTCCCCGTAAGACTTTAAAATTCTAAAAATTAATATTAAAATATATTAATTGAACACAAATAAAAGTAATGGACTCAATTGTACAAAATACACTTTAGTGGATAACTATTAAAAACTCCAATCCTAAGTTTCAATATTGGGTCAAGCATATAATTATAGAGCGTAGTAGGCTAACTTCAAATTAGAGTCCATTGCATTCATTTTTATTTCATTAACATGTTTGTCTACAAAAATTATATAAATCATGTCAAATTGTATTGTGGTAATGAAGACCATTAAAAAAATTACAAAATTTAAATTCACTTGATTGTTAACGAAGAATTTCTCTCGGTAAAACATTCGAATTCTAAAAATTAAAATAATGCAATGCTTTTATTTTTTAAATAATTTTTAATACTATTGTATTTTCAATGGTGACATAAACCTAATATTTGAATATGTTAATTTACCAAAATAAAAGCAATGGACTCAAATGTGTACAATGCACATTAGGGGATAAATATTATAAATTGCAATCTCAAATTTCAATGTTGGGTTAAGCATATAGCTATAAAGCGTTGTGGGCTAACTTCTTATTAAAGTCCATTGTATTCGCTTTTATTTCATTAACATGTTTGTATACTAAAATTTTATAAATCATGTCAACTTACATTGTTGTAATGAAGACAATAAAAAAATTAAAAAATTTTAATTCACTTAAGTGTTAACAAAGAATTTCTCCCTATAAAACTTTCAAATTCTAATTATTAAAATAATGCAATCCTTTCATTTTTTGAAGAATTTTTAATACCATTGCATTTTCAATGGTGAGATAAACCTAATATTTGAATTTGTTAATTTACCAAAATAAAAGCAATGGACTCAAATGTGTAAAATACACTTTAAGGGATGCATATTATAAATTTCAATCTCAAGTTTCAATGTTGGGTCAAGCATATAGCGCAAGAGCGTAGTGGGCTAACTTCTTATTTGAGTCTATTGCATTCGCTTTTATTTCATCAACATGTTTGCATACAAAAATTATATAAATCGTGTCAAATTGCATTGTGATAAAGGAGAAAATTAAAAAAATTACAAAATTTAAATTCAATTGAGTGTTAACGAAGAATTTCCCCCTAGTAAAACATTCGAATTCTAAAAATTAAAATAATGCAATGCTTTTATTTTTTAAATAATTTTTAATACCATTGCATTTTCAATGTTGAAATAAAACTAATATTTAAATATGTTAATTTACCAAAATAAAAACAATGGACTCAAATGTGTAAAATACATTTTAGGGGATGTATATTATAAATTTCAATCTTATATTTTAATGTTGGGTCAAGCATATAGCGCTAGAAGTTAGTGGGCTGAATTCTTATTAGAGTCCATTGCATTTGGTTTCATTTCATCAAAATGTTTGCATACAAAAATTATATAAATGATGCGAAATTGCATTATGGTTATGGAGAGAATTAAAAAAATTAAAAATTTTAAATTCACTTGAGTGTTAACGAAGAATTTCTTCCTATAAAACTTTCAAATTATAAAAATTAAAATAATGCAATGCTTTTATTTTTTAGGGAATTTTTAATATCATTGCATTTTCAATGGTGAGATAAACCTTATATTTGAATATGTTAATTTACCAAAATAAAAGCAATGGACTTAAACGTGTGAAATGCATTTTAGGGGATGAATATTATAAATTGCAATCTCAATCTTCAATGTTGGGTCAAGCATATAGCTCTAGAGCGTAGTGGGCTAACTTCTTATTAGAGTCAATTGCATTTGCTTTTATTTAATTAACATATATGTATACTAAAATTACATAAATCATGTCAAATTTTATTATGGTAATGGTGAGAATTAAAAAAATAACAAAATCTAAATTTGCTTGAGTATTAATGAACAATTTCTCCCTCTATGACTTTGAAATTTTAAAAATTAAAATAATGCAAATTTTTTATTTTTTAAAAAATTTGTAATACCATTGCATTTTCAATGGTGAGATAAACGTAATATTTGAATATGTTAATTAAATAAAAATAAAAGTAATTGACTCAATTGTATCAATTGTAGAAAATACACTTTAGCCGATGACTATTATAAATTGCAATCCCAAGTTTCAATGTTGAGACAAGCATATATCTCTAAAACGTAGTGGGCTAAGTTCTTATTAAAGTCCATTGCATTTGCTTTTCTTTCATTAACATGTTTGTATACCAAAATTATATAAATCATATCAAATTGCATTGTGATAATGGAGACAATGAAAAAACTTACAAAATTTAAATTCATTTGAGTATTAACGAAGAATTTCTCTATGTAAGACTTTAAAATTCTAAAAATTAAAATGATGTAATGTTTTTATTTTTTAAAAGATTTTTAATACCATTGCATTTTGAATGGTGAGATAAATATAATATTTGAATATGTTAATTGAACAAAAATAAAAGTAACCAACACAATTCTACAAAATACACTTTAGTAGATGACTATTATAAATTGCAATCCCAAGTTACAATGTTGGGACAAGCATATAGCTCAAAAGCGTGCTGGGCTAACTTCTTATTAGAGTCCATTGCATTCATTTTTATTTCATTAACATGTTCGTCTACTAAATTTATATAAATCATGTCAAATTGCATTATGGTAATGGAGAAAATTAAAAAAATTACAAATTTAAATTCATGTGAGAATTAATGAAGAATTTCTCCTTATAAGACTTTAACATTCTAAAAATTTAAAAAGTTCAATGTTGTTAATTTTTAAATAATTTGTAATACCATTGCATTTTCAATAGTGAGATAAACCTAGTATTTGAATATGATGATTTACCAAAATAAAAGCAATGGACTCAATTCTACAAAATACACTTTAATGGATGACTATTATAAATTGCAATCTCAAGCTTCAATGTTAGGTCAAGCTTAAAGCTCTAATGCGTAGTGAGCTAACTTTTTATAAGAGCCCATTACATTCGTTTCTATTTCTTTAACATTATTGTATACTAAAATTATATAAATCATGCCAAATTCCATTGTGGTAATGGAGACAATTAAAAAACTTACAAAATTTAAATTCACTTGACTATTAAGGAAAATTTTCTCCCTATAAGACTTTAAAATTCTAAGAATTAAAATAATGCAATGGTTTTATTCCATAAAAATTTTTAATACCATGTTATATTGAATGGTGAGATAAACATAATATTAAAATATGTTAATTGAACACAAATAAAAGTAATGGATTTAATTGTACAAAATACACTTTAATGGATGATTATTAAAAACTCCAATCCTAAACTTTAATGTTGGGTCAAGCATATAGTTCTAGAGCGTACTAGGCTAACTTCATATTAGAGTTTATTGCATTCACTTTTATTTCATTAACATGTTTGTCTACAAAAATTATATAAATCATGTCAAATTGTATTGTGGTAATGAAGACAATTAAAAAAATTACAAAATTTAAATTCACTTAAGTGTTAACGAAGAATTTCCCCCAGTAAAACATTCGAATTCTAAAAATTAAAATAATGCAATGCTTTTATTTTTTTAATAATTTTTAATACCATTGCATTTTCAATGGTGAGATAAACCTAATATTTGAATCTGTTAATTTACCAAAATAAAAGCAATGAACTCAAATGTGTAAAATACACTTTAGGGGATAAAAATTATAAATTGCAATCTCAAGTTTCAATGTCGGGTCAAGCATAGAGCACTAGAGCGTAATGAGCTAATTTCTTATTAGAGTGCATTGTATTTGCTTTTATTTAATTAACATGTTTGTATACTAAAATTTTATATATCATGTCAACTTGCATTGTTGTAATGGAGACAATTAAAAAAATTAAAAAATTTTAATTCACTTGAGTGTTAACAAAGAATTTCTCCCTATAAAACTTTCAAATTCTAAAAATTAAAATAATGCAATGCTTTTATTTTTTTAAAGAATTTTTACTACCATTGCATTTTCAATGGTGAGATAGACTTAATATTAGAATATGTTAATTTACTAAAATAAAAGCAATGGACTTAAATGTGTAAAATACACTTTAGGGGATGTATATTATAAATTTCAATCTCAAACTTCAATGTTGGGTCAAGCATATAGCGCTAGAAGTTAATGGGCTAGCTTCTTATTTGAGTCCATCGCATTCACTTTTATTTCATCAACATGTTTGTATACAAAAATTATATAAATCATGTCAAATTGCATTGCGGTAAAGGAGAAAATAAAAAGAATTACAAAATTTAAATTCAATTGAGTGTTAACGAAGAATTTCCCCTCGGTAAAACATTCGAATTCTAAAAATTAAAATAATGCAATGCTTTTATTTTTTAAATAATTTTTAATACCATTGCATTTTCAATGGTGAGATAAAACTAATATTTGCATATGTTAATTTCCCAAAATAAAAGCAATGGACTCAAATGTGTAGAATACACTTTAGGGGATGTATATTATAAATTTCAATCTCATTTTTCAATGTTGGGTCAAGCGTATAGCAATAGAAGTTAGTGGGCTAACTTCTTATTAGAGTCCATTGCATTCAGTTTTATTTCATCAAAATGTTTGCATACAAAAATTATATAAGTGATGTCAAATTGCATTATGGTAATGGAGACAATTAAAAAAATTTAAAATTTTAAATTCACTTGAGTGTTAACGAAGAATTTTTCCTTATAAAACTTTCAAATGCTAAAAAATAAAATAATGCAATGCTTTTATTTTTTAAGCAATTTTTAATACCATTGCATTTTCAATGGTGAGATAAACCTAATATTTGAATATGTTAATTTACCAAAATAAAAGAAATGGACTCAAATGTGTAAAATACACTTTGGGTGATGAATATTATAAATTCCAATCCAAAGCTTCAATGTTGGATCAAGCACATAGCTCTAGAGCGTAGTAGGCTAACTTCATATTTGAGTCCATTGCATTCGCTTTTATTTCATCAACATGTTTGTATACAAAAATTATATAAATAATGTCAAATTTCATTGTGGTAAAGGAGACAATTAAAAAAATTACAAAATTTAAATTCAATTAAGGGTTAATGAAGAATTTCCCCAGGTAAAACATTCAAATTCTAAAAATTAAAATAATGTAATACTTTTATTTTTTAAAGAATTTTTAATACCATCGCATTTTCAATTTCGAGATAAACGTAATATTTGAATATGTTAATTTTCCAAAATAAAAGCAATGGACTCAAATGTGTAAAATGCACTTTAGGGGATGAATATTATAAATTGCAATATCAAGTTTTAATGTGTGGTCAAGCATATAGCGGTAGATCATTGTGGGCTAACTTCTTATTAGAGTCCATTGTATTCGCTTTTATTTCATCCACATGTTTGTATACAAAATTTATATAAATCAAGTCAAATTGCATTGTGGTAATAGAGAAAATTTAAAAAATTAAAAAATTTAAATTCACTTGATTGTTAACAAATAATTTCTCCTTATAAAACATTCAAATTCTCAAAATTAAAATAATGCAATGCTTTTATTCTTTAAGGAATTTTTAATCCCATTGCTTTTTCAATGGTGAGATAAACCTAATATTTGAATATGTTAATTTATCAAAATAAAAGCAATGGACTCAAATGTGTAAAATGCACTTTAGGGGAAGAATATTATAAATTGCAATCTTAAACTTCAATGTGTGGTCAAGCATATAGAACCAGAGCGTTGTGGGCTAACTTCTTATTAGAGTCCATTGCATTCGGTCTTATTTAATTAACATGTTTGGATACTAAAATTATATAAATCATGTCAACTTACATTGTGATAATGGAGATAATTAAAAAAATTACAAATTTTAAATTCACTTGACTGTTAATGAAGAATTTCTCCCGATAAAATATTCAAATTCTAAAAATTAAAATAATGCAATGCTTTTATTTTTAAAAAATTTTTAATACGATCGCATTTTCAATAGTGAGATAAATGTAATATTTGAATAATTTAATTTTCCAAAATAAAAGCAATGGACTCAAATGTGTAAAATACACTTTAGGGGATGGGTATTATAAATTGCAATTTCAAGTTTGAATGTTGGGTCAAGCATATAGCATTAAAGCATAGTGGGCAAACATCTTGTTAAAGTCCATTGCTTTTGCTTTTATTTAATTAATATGTTTGTATACTAAAATTATATAAATCATGTCAAATTGCATTACGGCAATGGAGATAATTAAAAAAATTAAAAAATTTAAATTCACTTAAGTGTTAACGAAGAATTTCTCTTTATAAAACTTTCAAATTCTAAAAATTAAAATAATGCAATGCTTTTATTTTTTATGGAATTTATAATACCATTGCATTTTCAATGGTGAGATAAGCCTAATATTTGAATATGATAATTTACCAAAATAAAAGCAATGGACTCAAATGTGTAAAATGTACTTTGGTGGATGAATATTATAAATTGCAATCTCAAGTTTTAATGTTTGGTCAAGTATATAGCTCTAGAGCGTAGTGGGCAAACTACTTATAAGAATTCATTACATTCACTTTTATTCAATTGACATGTTTGTATACAAAAATTATATAAATCATGTCAACTTGCATTGTGGTAGTGGTAACAATTAAAAAAATTACAAAATTTAAATTTACTTAACTGTTAATGAAGAATTTCTCTAGGTAAAACATTCAAATTCTAAAAATTAAAAGAATACAATGCTTTTATTTTTTAAATAATTTTTAATAACATTGCATTTTCAATGGTGAGATAAACCTAATATTTGAATATGTTAATTTACCAAAATAAAAGCAGTGGACTCAAATGTATAAAATACATGTTTGGGGATGTATATTATAAATTTCAATCTCAAGTTTCAATGTTGAGTCAAGCATATAATGCTAGAAGTTAGTGGGCTAACTTCTTATTGGAGTCCATTGCATTCAATTTTATTTCGTCAAAATGTTTGTATACAAAAATTATATAAATCATGTCAAATTGTTTTGTGGTAATGGAGATAATGAAAAAAATTAAAAAATTTAAATTCACTTTAGCATTAACGAAGAATTTCTATCTATAAAACATTCAAATTCTCAAAATTAAAATAATGCAGTGCTTTTATTTTTTAAATAATTTTTAATGCCATTGCATTTTCAATGGTGTGATAAACCTAATATTTGAATATTTTAATTTACCAAAATAAAAGCAATGGACTCAAATGTGTAAAATACACTTTAAGGGGATCTATATAGCGCTAGAGCGTGATGGGCTAACTTCTTGGTAGAGTCTATTGCATTCGCTTTTATTTCGTGAACAAGTTTGTATACAAAAATCATATAAATGAAGTCAAATTGCATTGTGTTAATGGAGTCAATTAAAAAAATTGAAAAACTTAATTTCACTTGACTGTCAATGAAGAATTTCTCTTGGTATAACACTCAAATTCTAAAAATTAAAAAAATGCAATGTTTTTATTTTTTAAGTAATTTTAAATACCATTGCATTTTCAATGGTGAGATAAACCAAATATTTGAATTTGTTAATTTACCAAAATAAAAGCAATGGCCTCAAATGTGTAAAATACACTTTAGGGGATGTATATTATAAATTTCAATCTCTAGTTTCAATGTTGAGTCAAGCATATAGTGCCAGAGCATCATGGGCTAACTTCTTATTAGAGTACATTGCATTCGCTTTTATTTTATCAACATATTTGTATACAAAAATTATATAAATCATGTCAAATTACATTGTAGAAATGGAGACAATTAAAAAAATTAAAAAATTTAAATTCACTTAAGTGTCAACGAAGAATTTCTCGCTATAAAACTTTCAAATTCCAAAAATTAAAATAATGCAAAGCTTTTATTTTTTTTAGATAATTTTTAATTCCATTGCATTTTCAATGGTGAGATAAACCTAATATTTGAATATGTTAATTTCCCAAAATAAAAGCAATGGAGTCAAATGTGTAAAATGCACTTTAGGGGATAAATATTATAAATTGCAATCTCAAGTTTCAATGTTGGGCCAATTATATAGCTCTAGAGCATAATGGCCTAACTTTTTATTAGAGCCCATTGGATTTGCTTTTATGTAATTAACATATTTGTATACTAAAATTATATAAATCATGTGAAATTTCATTATGGTAATGAAGACAATTAAAAAAATTAAAAACTTTAAATATACTTCAGTGTTCACGAAGAATTTCACCTTATAAAAATTTCAAATTCTAAAAATTAAAATAATGCAATGCTTTTACTTTTTAAATAATTTTTAATTCCATTCCATTTTCAATATGGAGATAAACCTAATATTTGAATATGATAAATTACCAAAATAAAAGCAATGGACTAAAATGTGTAAAATACACTTTAGGGGATGTATATTATAAATTTCAATCTCAAGTTTCAATTTTGGGTCAAGCATATAGCTCTAGAGCGTAGTGGGCTAACTTATTATTAGAGTCAATTACATTCACTTTTATTTAATTAACATGTTTGTATACTAAAATTATATAAATCATGTCATCTTGCATTGGGGTAATGGAGACAATTAAAAAAATAAAAAATCTAAATTTACTTGAGTGTTAATGAAGAATTTCTCCCCATAAAACTTTCAAATTCTAAAAATTAAAATAATGCAATGCTTTTATTTTTTAATGAATTTTTAATACCATTGCATTTTCAATGGTGAGATAAATCTAATATTTGAATATGTTAATTTACCAAAATAAAAGCAATGGACTCAAATGTGTAAAATACACTTTAGGGAATGTATATTATAAATTTCAATCTCAAACTTCAATGTTGAGTCAAACATATAGCGCTAGAAGTTAGTGGGCTAACATCTTATTAGAGTCCATTGCATTCGTTTTTATTTCATCAAAATGTCTGTATACAAAAATTATATAAATCATGCCAAATTGCATTGTGGAAATGGAGACAATTAAAAAAATTAGAAAATTTAAATTCACTTGAGTGTTAATAGAGAATTTCTCCCAATAAAACTTTCAAATTCTAAAAATTAAAATAATGCAATGCTTTTATTTTTTAAATAATTTTTAATACCATTGCATTTTCAGTGGTGAGATAAACCTAATATTTGAATATGTTAATTTACCAAAATAAAAGCAATGGACTCAAATGTGTAAAATGCACTTTAGGGGATGACTATTCTAAATTGCAATCTTAAGTTTCAATGTTGGGTCAAGCATATAGCTCTAGGGCATAGTGGGCCAACTTCTTATTAGAATCCATTGGATTTGCTTTTATTTAATTAACATGTTTGTATACTAAAATTATATAAATCATATCAATTTGCATTATGGTAATGGAGACAATTAAAAAATTTAAATTTACCTGAGTGTTAACGAAGAATTTCTCCTTATAAAACATTCAAATTCTCAAAATTAAAATAATGCAATGCTTTTATTTTTTAAATAATTTTTAATATCATTCCATTTTCAATAGTGAGATAAACCTAATATTTGAGTATGTTAAATTACCAAAATAAAAGCAATGGACTGAAATGTGTAAAATACACTTTAGGGGATGTATATTATAAATTTCAATATCAAGCTTCAATTTTGGGTCTTTAGACCGTAGTGGGCTAACTTCTTATTCGAGTCTATTGCATTTGCTTTTATGTAATTAACATGTTTGTATACTAAAATTATATAAATCATGTCAAATTGCATTGTGGTAATGGAGATAATGAAAAAAATTAAAAAATTTAAATTCACTTGAGTGTTAACGTTGAATTTCTCCCTATAAAACTTTCAAATTCTAAAAATTCAAATAATGTAGTGCCTTTATTTTTTAAATAATGTTTAATACCATTCCATTTTCAATGGTGACATAAACTTAATATTTGAAAATGTTAAATTACCAAAATGAAAGCAATGGACTGAGATGTGTAAAATACACTTTAGGGGATGTATATTATAAAGTGCAATCTCAAGTTTCAATGTTGGGTTAAGCATATAGCTATAAAGCGTTGTGGGCTAACTTCTTATTAAAGTCCATTGTATTTGCTTTTATTTAATTAACATGTTTGTATACTAAAATTATATAAATCATGTCAACTTGCATTGTGGTAATGGAGACAATTAAAAAAAATGCAATGCTTTTATTTTTTAAGGACTTTTTAATACCATTGCATTTTCAATGGTGAGATAAACCTAATATTTGAATATATTAATTTACCAAAATAAAAGCAATGGACTCAAATGTGTAAAATGCACTTTAGGGTATGTATATTATAAATTGCAATCTTAAGCTTCAATGTGTGGTCAGGCATATAAAGCTAGAGCGTTGTGGGCTAACTTCTTATTAGAGTCCATTGCATTCGGTCTTATTTAATTAACATGTAGGGATGACTATTATAAATTGCAATCCCAAGCTTCAATGTTGGGTCAAGCATATAGCTTTAGAGGATGGTGGGCTCACTTCTTATTAGAGTACATTGGATTTGCTTTTATTTAATTAACATGTTTGAATACTAAAATTATATAAATGATGTCAACTTGCATTGTGGTAATGGAGACAATTAAAAGAATTACAAAATTTAAATTTACTTGACTGTTAATGATGAATTTTTCCTAGTAAAACATTCAAATTCTAAAAATTAATATAATACAATGCCTTTATTTTTAAATAATTTTTAATACCATTGCATTTTAAATGGTGAGATCGACCAAATATTTCAATATGTTAATTTACCAAAATAAAAGCAGTGGACTCAAATGTGTAAAATACACTTTAGGGTATGTATATTATAAATTTCAATCTGAAGTTTCAATGTTGGGTCAAGCATATAGCGCTAAAAGTTAGTGGGCTAACTCCTTATTAGAGTCCATTGCATTCGCTTTCATTTCATCAAAATGTTTGTATACAAAAATTATATAAATCATGTCAAATTGCTTTGTGGTAATGGAGATAGTGAAAAAAATTAAAAAATTTAAATTCACTTGAGTATTAACAAAGAATTTTTACCTATAAAACTTTCAAATTCTAAAAATTAAAATAATGCAATGCTTTTATTTTTTAAATAATTTTTAATGTCATTGCATTTTCAATGATGAGATAAACTTAATATTTGAATTTGTTAATTTCCCAAAATAAAAGCAATGGACTCAAATGAGTAAAATTCACTTTAGGGGATAAATATTATAAATTGCAATTTCAATCTTCAATGTTGGGTCAATTATATAGCCCTAAAGCATAGTGGGCTAACTTCTTATTAGAGTCCATCGGATTTGCTTTTATTTAATTAACATGTTTGAATACTAAAATTATATAAATGATGTCAACTTGCATTGTGGTAATGAAGACAATTAAAAGAATTACAAAATTTAAATTTACTTGACTGTTAATGATGAATTTTTCCTGGTAAAACATTCGAATTCTAAAAATTAATATAATACAATGCCTTTATTTTTTAAATAATTTTTAATACCATTGCATTTTCAATGGTGAGATCAACCAAATATTTCAATATGTTAATTTTCCAAAATAAAAGCAGTGGACTCAAATGTGTAAAATACACTTTAGGGTATGTATATTATAAATTTAATCTCAAGTTTCAATGTTGGGTCAAGCATATAGCGCTAGAAGTTAGTGGGCTAACTCCTTATTAGAGTCCATTGCATTCGCTTTCATTTCATCAAAATGTTTGTATACAAAAATTATATAAATCATGTCAAATTGCTTTGTGGTAATGGAGATAGTGAAAAAAATTAAAAAATTTAAATTCACTTGAGTATTAACGAAGAATTTTTACCTATAAAACTTTCAAATTCTAAAAATTAAAATAATGCAATGCTTTTATTTTTTAAATAATTTTTAATGTCATTGCATTTTCAATGGTGAGATAAACTTAATATTTGAATTTGTTAATTTCCCAAAATAAAAGCAATGGACTCAAATGTGTAAAATGCACTTTAGGGGATGAATATTATAAATTGCAATCTCAATCTTCAATGTTGGGTCAATTATATAGCCTTAGAGCATAGTGGGCTAACTTCTTATTAGAGTCCATTGGATTTGCTTTTATTTAATTAACATGTTTGAATACTAAAATTATATAAATGATGTCAACTTGCATTGTGGTAATGGAAGACAATTAAAAGAATTACAAAATTTAAATTTACTTGACTGTTAATGATGAATTTTTCCTGGTAAAACATTCGAATTCTAAAAATTAATATAATACAATGCCTTTATTTTTTTAATAATTTTTAATACCATTTCATTTTCAATGGTGAGATCAACCAAATATTTCAATATGTTAATTTTCCAAAATAAAAGCAGTGGACTCAAATGTGTAAAATACACTTTAGGGTATGTATATTATAAATTTCAATCTCAAGCTTCAATGTTGGGTCAAGCATATAATGCTAGAAGTTAGTGGGCTAAATCCTTATTAGAGTCCATTGCATTTGCTTTCATTTCATCAAAATGTTTGTATACAAAAATTATATAAATCATGTCAAGTTGCTTTGTGGTAATGGAGATAGTGAAAAAAATTAAAAAATTTAAATTCACTTGAGTCATAACGAACAATTTTTACCTATAAAACTTCCAAATTCTAAAAAGTAAAATAGTGCAATACTTTTATTTTTTAAATAATTTTTAATGCCATTGCATTTTCAATGGTGAGATAAACTTAATTTTGAATTTGTTAATTTCCCAAAATAAAAAGCAATGGACTCAAATTTTTAAAATGCACTTTAGGAGATGAATATTATAAATTGCAATCTCAATCTTCAATGTTAGGTCAATTATATTGCCCTAGAGCATAGTGGGCTAACTTTTTATTAGAGTCGATTGGATTTGCTTTTATTTAATTAACATGTTTGAATACTAAAATTATATAAATGATGTCAACTTGCATTGTGGTAATGGAGACAATTAAAAGAATTACAAAATTTAAATTTACTTTACTGTTAATGATGAATTTTTCCTAGTAAAACATTTGAATTCTAAAAATTAATATAATACAATGCCTTTATTTTTTTTAATAATTTTTAATACCATTACATTTTCAATGGTGAGATCAACCAAATATTTCAATATGTTAATTTTCCAAAATAAAAGCAGTGGACTCAAATGTGTAAAATACACTTTAGGGTATGTATATTATAATTTCAATCTCAAGCTTTCAATGTTGGGTCAAGCATATAATGCTAGAAGTTAGTGGGCTAAATCCTTATTAGAGTCCATTGCATTCGCTTTCATTTCATCAAAATGTTTGTATACAAAATTATATAAATCATGTCAAATTGCTTGTGGTAATGGAGATAGTGAAAAAAATTAAAAAATTTAAATTCACTTGAGTTATAACGAAGAATTTTTTACCTATAAAACTTTCAAATTCTAAAAAGTAAAATAATGCAATGCTTTTATTTTTTAAATAATTTTTAATGCCATTGCATTTTCAATGGTGAGATAAACTTAATTTTTGAATTTGTTAATTTCCCAAAATAAAAGCAATGGACTCAAATTTGTAAAATGCACTTTAGGAGATGAATATTATAAATTCAATCTCAATCTTCAATGTTAGGTCAATTATATTGCCCTAGAGCATAGTGGGCTAACTTTTTATTAGAGTCGATTGGATTTGCTTTTATTTAATTAACATGTTTGAATACTAAAATTATATAAATGATGTCAACTTGCATTGTGGTAATGGAGACAATTAAAAGAATTACAAAATTTAAATTTACTTTACTATTAATGATGAATTTTTCCTGGTAAACATTTGAATTCTAAAAATTAATATAATACAATGCCTTTATTTTTTTTAATAATTTTTAATACCACTGCATTTTCATGGTGAGATCAACCAAATATTTCAATATGTTAATTTTCCAAAATAAAGCAGTGGACTCAAATGTGTAAAATATACTTTAGTGGATGATATTCTAAATTCCAATCACAAGGTTCAATGTTGGTCAAGTGTATGCTCTAGAGCGTAGTGGACTAACTTCTTTTAGAGTCCATTGCATTCGCTTTTCTTTAATTAACATGTTTGTATACTAAAATTACATAAATCATGTCAAATTGCATTGTGGTAATGGAGACAATTAAAAAAAATTACAAAATTTAAATTCACTTGAGTGTTAATGATGAATTTCTCCTTATAAGACTTTCAAATTCTAAAAAATTAAAATAATGCAATACTTTTATTTTTTAAATAATTTTTAATGTCATTGCATTTTCAATGGTGAGATAAACTTAATATTTGAATTTGTTAATTTCCCAAAATAAAAAGCAATGGACTCAAATGTGTAAAATACACTTTAGGGATGACTATTATAAATTGCAATCTTAAGCTCAATGTTAGTCAAGCATATAGCTCTAGAGCGTAGTGGGCTAACTTCTTATTAGTCCATTGCATTCGCTTTTATTTAATTAATATATTTACATACTAAAATTATATAAATCATGTCAAATTGCATTATGGTAATGGAGACAATGAAAAAAAGAACAAAATTTAAATTCACTTGAGAATTAACGAAGAATTTCTCCCTCTAAGACTTTAAAATTCTAAAAATTAAAATAATGAAATGTTTTTATTTCTTCAAAAGATTTTAATACATGGCATTTTGAATGGTGAGATAAACGTAATACTAAAATTTTTTAATTGAGCACAAATAAACGTAATGGGACTCATTTGTACAAAATACACTTTAGTAGACGATTATTCTAAATTCCAATCCTAACTTCAATGTTGGTCAAGTATATAACTTTAGAGCGTAGTGGACTAACTTCTTATTAGAGTCCATTGCATTTCATTTCTTTATTAACATGTTTGTAAACTAAAATTAGATAAATCATGTCAAATTGCATTGTGGTAATTAAGACATTTAAAAAATTAAAATTTGGTTCACTTGAGTGTTAATGAAGAATTNAACATGTTTGAATACTAAAATTATATAAATGATGTCAACTTGCATTGTGGTAATGGAGACAATTAAAAGAATTACAAAATTTAAATTTACTTTACTATTAATGATGAATTTTCCTGGTAAAACATTTGAATTCTAAAAAATTAATATATACAATGCCTTTATTTTTTTTAATAATTTTTAATACCACTGCATTTTCAATGGTGAGATCAACCAAATATTTCAATATGTTAATTTTCCAAAATAAAAGCAGTGGACTCAAATGTGTAAAATATACTTTAGGGTATGTATATTATAGATTTCAATCCTAAACTTCAATGTTGGGTCAAGCATATAACACTAGAAGTTAGTGGGCTAACTACTTATTAGAGTCCATTGCATTTCGCTTTTCATTTCATCAAAATGTTTGTATACAAAAATTATATAAATCATGTCAAATTGCTTTGTGGTTAATGGAGATAGTGAAAAAAAAATTAAAAAATTTAAATTCACTTGAGATTTAATGAAGAATTTTACTTATAAAACTTTCAAATTTTAAAATTAAAATAATGCAATACTTTTATTTTTTAAATAATTTTTAATGTCATTGCATTTCAATGGTGAGATAAACTTAATATTTGAATTTGTTAATTTCCCAAAATAAAAGCAATGGACTCAAATGTGTAAAATGCACTTTAGGGATGAATATTATAAATTGCATTCTCAATCTTCAATGTTGGGTCAATTATATAGCCCTAGAGCATAGTGGGGTAACTTCTTATTAGAGTCCATTGGATTTGCTTTTATTTAATTAACATGTTTGACTACTAAAATTATATAAATGATGTCAACTTGCATTGTGGTAATGGAGACAATTAAAAAATTACAAAATTTAAATTTACTTGACTGTTAATGATGAATTTTTCCTCATAAAATATTCTGATTGTAAAAATTAATATAATACAATGCCTTTATTTTTTAAATAATTTTTAATACCATTGCATTTTCGATGGTGAAATCAACCAAATATTTCAATATGTTAATTTTTCAAAATAAAAGCAGTGGACTCAAATCTGTAAAATACACTTTAGGGTATGTATAGTATAGATTTCAATCCTAAGTTTCAATGTTGAGTCAAGCATATAGTGCTAGAAGTTAGTGGGCTAACTCCTTATTAGAGTCCATTGCATTCCCTTTCATTTCATCAAAATGTTTGTATACAAAAATTATATAAATCATTTTAAATTACTTTGTGGTAATGAAGATAGTGAAAAAAAATTTAAAAATTTAAATTCACTTGAGTGTTAGCGAAGAATTTTTACTTATAAAACTTTCTAATTCTAAAAGTTAAAATAATGAAATGCTTTTATTTTTTAAATAATTTTTAATGTCATTGCTTTTTCAATGGTGAGATAAACCTAAAAATTGAATATGTCAATTTACCAAAATAAAAGTGATGGACTCAAATGTGTAAAATGCACTTTAGGGTATGTATATTATAAATTTCAATCTCAAGTTTCAATGTTAGGTCAAGCATATAGTGCTAGAAGTTAGTTGGCTAACTCCTTATTAGAGTCCATTGCATTCGCTTTCATTTCATCAAAATGTTTGTATACAAAAATTATATAAATCATGTCAAATTGCATTGTGGTAATGGAGACAATGAAAAAAATTCAAAAATTTAAATTCACTTGACTGGTAATGAAGAATTTCTCTTGGTAAAACATTCGAATTCTAAAAATTAAAATAATGCAATGCATTTATTTTTTAAATAATTTTTAATACATTGCATTTTAAATAGTGTGATAAACCTAAAATTTAAATATGTTAATTTACCAAAATAAAAGCAATGGACTCAAAATGTATAAAATGCACTCTAGGGTATATATATTATAAATTGCAATCTCAAGCTTTAATTTTAGGTCAAGCATATAGTTCTAGAGCATAGTGGGCTAACTTCTTAGTAGAGTCTATTGCATTTGCTTTTATTTCATTAAAATGTCTGCATATAAAAAATATATAAATCATGTCAAATTGCATTGTGGTAATGGAGACAATGAAAAAAAGAACAAAATTTACATTCACTTGAGGATTAACGAAGAATTTCTCCCTTTAAAACTTTAAAATTCTAAAAATTAAAATAATTCAATGTTTTTATTTCCTAAAAAATTTTTAATACCATGGCATTTTGAATGGTGAGATAAACATAATATTAAAATAAATTAATTGAAGACAAATAAAAGTAATGGACTCAATTTTACAAAATACACTTTAGTAAATGATTATTCTAAATTCCAATCCTAAGTTTGAATGTTGGGTCAAGTATATAACTCTAGAACATAGTGGACTAACTTCTTATTAGAATCCATTGCATTTGCTTTTCTTTAATTAACATGTTTGTGGACTATTATATAAATCATGTCAAATTGCATTATGGTAATCGAGACAATTTAAAAAATTACAGAATTTAGATTCGCTTGAGTGTTAACGAAGAATTTCACCTTAATTCTAAAAATTAAAATAATGCAATGCTTTTATTTTTTTAAATAATTTTTAATACCATTGGATTTTCAATGGTGAGATAAACCTAATATTTGAATATGTTAATTTACCAAAATACAAGCAATGGACTCAATTGTACAAAATATAGTTTAGTGGATGATTATTCTAAATTCCAATCACAAGGTTCAATGTTGGGTCAAGTGTATGGCTCTAGAGCGTAGTGGACTAACTTCTTGTTAGAGTCCATTGCATTCACTTTTCTTTAATTAACATGTTTGTAGACTAAAATTACATAAATCATGTCAAATTGCATTGTGGTAATGGAAACAATTAAAAAAATTACAAAATTTAAATTCACTTAAGTGTTAACGATGAATTTCTCCTTGTAAGACTTTCAAATTCTAAAAATTAAAATAATGCAATGCTTTTATTTTCTAAATAATTTTTAATATCATTGCATTTTGAACGGTGAGATAAACCTAATATTTAAATATGTTAATTTACCAAAATAAAAGCAATGGACTCAAATGTAAAAAATACACTTTAGGGGATGACTATTATAAATTGCAATCTTAAGCTCTAATGTTAGGTCAAGCATATAGCTCTAGAGCGTAGTGGGCTAACTTCTTATTAGATTCCATTGCATTTGCTTTTATTTAATTAATATATTTACATACTAAAATTATATAAATCATGTTAAATTGCATTATGGTAATGGAGACAATGAAAAATAGAACAAAATTTAAATTCACTTGAGGATTAACAAAGAATTTCTCCCTCTAAGACTTTAAAATTCTAAAAATTAAAATAATGAATTTTTTTTATTTCTTCAAAAGATTTTAATACCATGGCATTTTGAATGGTGAGATAAACGTAATACTAAAATTTTTTAATTAAGCACAAATAAACGTAATGGACTCATTTGTACAAAATACACTTTAGTAGACGATTATTCTAAATTCCAATCCTAAACTTCAATGTTGCGTCAAGTATATAACTTTAGAGCGTAGTGGACTAACTTCTTATTAGAGTCCATTGCATTCACTTTTCTTTAATTAACATGTTTGTAAACTAAAATTAGATCAATCTTGTCAAATTACATTGTGGTAATTGAGACTATTTAAAAAGTTAAAAAATTTGGATTCACTTGAGTGTTAATGAAGAATTTCACCTTATAAAACTTTCAAATTCTAAAAATTAAATTAATCCAATGCTTTTATTTTTTTTAAAATAATTTTTAATACCTTTGCATTTTCAAAGGTGAGATAAACCTAATATTTGAATATGTTAACTTAAAGATGACTATTACAAATTAAAATCTCATGCTTCAATGTTGGGTCAAATATGTAGCTCTAGAGCGTAGTGGGCTAACTTCTTATTAGAGTCCATTGCATTCGCTTTTATTTCATTAACATATTTGTATACTAAAATTATATAAATCATGTCAAATTGCACTATGTTAATGTACACAATTAAAAAAAATTACAAAATTTAAATTCACTTGAGTGTTAACGAAAAATTTCACCCTGTAAGACTTTCAAAATCTAGAAATTAAAATGATTCAATGTTTTTATTTCTTAAAAAATTTTTAATACCATGGCATTTTTAATGGTGAGATAAATGTAATATTTAAATATGTTAATTGAACACAAATACAAGTAATGGACTTAATTGTACAAAATACACTTTAGGGGATAATTATTCTAAATTCCAATCCCAAGGTTCAATGTAGGGTCAAGTATATAACTCTAGAGTGCAGTGGATTAACTTATTGTTAAAATCCATTGCATTCGCTTTTCCTTAATTAACATGTTTGTAGACTAAAATTATATAAATCATGTCAAATTGCATTGTGTTAATGGAGACAATTAAGAAAAATTACAAAATTTAAATTCACTTGAGTGTTAATGAAGAATTTCCCCCTATAAGATTTTCGAATTCTAAAAATTAAAATGATGCAATGTATTTATTTCTTAAAAAGTTTTTAATATCATGGCATTTTTAATGGAGAGATAAACGTAATATTTAAATATGTTAATTGAACACAAATAAAAGTAATGGACTCAATTGTACAAAATACACTTTAGTGGATAACTACTTTAAATTCCAATCCCAAGCTTCAATATTGGGTCAAGCATATAACTCTAGAGCGTAGTGGACTTACTTCTTATTAAGATCCATTGCATTCACTTTTCTTTAATTAACATGTTTGTATACTAAAATAATATAAATCATGAGAAATTGCATTGTGGTAATTGAGACAATTTAAAAAATTACAAAATTTAGATTCACTTGATTGTTAACGAAGAATTTCTCCTTATAAAACTTTCAAATTCTAAAAATTAAAATAATGCAATACTTTTATTTTTTAAAATAATTTTTAATACCTTTGCATTTTCAATGGTGAGATAAACCTTATATTTGAATATGTTAATTTACCAAAATAAAAGAAATGGACTCAAATGTGTAGAATACATTTTAGGGATGACTATTATAAATTGCAATCTCATGCTTTAATGTTGGGCCAAGTATATAGCTCTAGAGCGTAGTGGGCTAACTTCTTATTAAAGTCCATTGCATTTGCTTTTATTTCATTAACATATTTGTATACTAAATTATATAAATCATGACAAATTGCATTGTGTTAATGGAGACAATTAAAAAAAATTACAAAATTTAAATTCACTTGAATGTTAATGAAAAATTTCTCCCTGTAAGGCTTTCAAATTCTAAAAATTCAAATGATTCAATGTTTTTATATCTTAAAAAATTTTTCATACCATGGCACTTTTAATGGTGGGATAAACGAAATATTTAAATATGTTAATTGAACACAAATAAAAGTAATGCACTCAATTGTACAAAATACACTTTAGTGGATGATTATTCTAAATTCTAATCCCAAGTTTCAATGTTGGGTCAAGTATATAACTTTAGAGCATAGTGGACTAACTTCTTGTTAGAGTCCATTGCATTCACTTTTCTTTAATTAACTTGTTTGCATACTAAAATTATATAAATCATGTCAAATTGCATTGTGGTAATCGAGACAATTTCAAAAATTACAAAATTTAAATTCACTTCAATATTAATGAAGAATTTCTCCCTTTAAGAGTTTAAAATTATAAAAATTTAAATAATGAAATGTTTTTATTTTTTAAAAGATTTTTAATACTATTGCATTTTGAATGGTGGGATAAATGTAACATTTGGATATGTTAATTGAACACAAATAAATGTAATGGACACAAGTGTACAAAAAACACTTTAATGGATGACTATTTAAAATTCCAATCCCAAGCTTCAATGTTGGGTCAAAGATGTAGCTCTAAAGTATAATGGGCTAACTTCTTATTAGAGTCCATTACCTTCGCTTATATTTCATTAACATGTTTGTCTACTAAAATTATATAAATCATGTAAAATTGCATTGTGCTAATGGAGACAATTATAAAAATTACAAAATTTAAATTCACTTGAATGTTAACGAAGAATTTCTCATAAAACTTTCAAATTCTAAAATTAAAATAATGCAATGCTTTGATTTTTTTAAATAATTTTTAATACCTTTGCATTTTCAATGGTGAGATAAACCTAATATTTGAATATGTTAATTTACCAAAATAAAAGCAATGGACTCAAATGTGTAAAATACACTTTAGTAATGACTATTATAAATTGCAATCTCATGCTTCAATGTTGGGTCAAGTATATAGCTCTAGGGCGTAGTGGGCTAACTTCTTATTAGAGTCCATTGCATTCACTTTTATTTCATTAGCATATTTGTATACTAAAATTATATAAATCATGTCAAATTGCATTGTGTTAATGGAGACAATTAAAACAAATTACAGAATTTAAATTCACTTGAGTGTTAACGAAAAATTTCTCCTTGTAAGGCTTTCAAATTCTAAAAATTAAAATTATTCAATGTTTTTATTCCTTAAAAAATTTTTAATACCATGACATTTTTCATGGTGAGATAAAGGAAATATTTAAATATGTTAATTGAACACAAATAAAAGTAATGGACTTAATTGTACAAAATACACTTTAGTAGATGATTATTCTAAATTCCAATTCCAAGCTTCAATGTTGGGTCAAGTATATAACTCTAGAGCATAGTGGACTAACTTCTTGTTAGAGTCCATTCCATTCGCTTTTCTTTAATTAACATGTTTGTAGACTAAAATTATATAAATCACGTCAAATTGCATTGTGTTAATGGAAACAATTAAAAAGATTACAAAATTTAAATTCACTTGAGTGTCAACGAAGAATTTCTTCCTATAAAACTTTCAAATTCTAAAAATTAAAATAATGTGATGCTTTTATTTTTTTTAAACAATTTTTAATACCATTGCATTTTCAATGGTGAGATAAACCTAATATTTGAATATGTAAATTTGCCTAAATAAAAGCAATGGACTCAAATGTGTATAATACACTTTAAGGATGATTATTATAAATTGCAATATCATGCTTCAATGTTAGGTCAAGTATATAACTCTAGAGCATAGTGGGCTAACTTTTTATTAGAGTCCATTGCATTCGCTTTTATTTTATTAACATATTTGTATACTAAAATTATATAAATCATGTCAAATTGTATTGTGTTAATGGAGACAATTAAAAAAAATTACAAAATTTGAATTAACTTTAGTATTGATGAAAATTTTCTCCCTTTAAGAGTTTAAAATTCTAAAAATTTAAATAATACAATGTTTTTATATTTTAAAAAAATTTTTATACTATCACACTTTGAATGGTGGGATAAACGTAACATTTGAATATGTTCATTGAACACAAATAAATGTAATGGACACAAGTGTACAAAATAGACGTTACTAGATGACTATTGAAGATTCCAATCCTAAACTTCAATGTTGGGTCAAGGATGTAGCTCTAGAGCATAATGGGCTAACTTCTTATTAGAGTCCATTGTCTTCACTTTTATTTCATTAACATGTTTGTCTACTATACTTATATAAATCATGTCAAATTGCATTATGGTAATGAAGACAATTAAAAAAATTACAAAATTTAAATTCACTTGGGTGTTAACAAAGAATTTTTCCCTGTAATAATTTAAAATTCTAAAAATTAAAATGATGCAATGTTTTTATTTTTTAGAATTTTTTTAATATCATCGCATTTTGAATGGTGGGATAAACATAATATTTGAACATGTTGATTAAAGAAAAATAAAAGTAAAGCACTCAATTGTACAAAATACACTTTAGCCAATGACTGTTATAAATTCCAATCCCGAGCTTCAATGTTAGTTCAAGCATAGAGCTCTAGACAGTAATGGGCTAACATCTTATTAGAGTCCATTGCAATCGTTTTTATCTCATTGACATGTTTATATACTAAAATTATATAAATCTTGTCAAATTGCATTGTGGTAATGGAGACAATTTAAAAAATTATAAAATTTAAATTCACTTGAGTATTAATGAATAATTTCTCCCTGTAAGATTTTAAAATTCTAAAAATTAAACTTACGCAATGTTTTTATTTTTCAAATAATTTTTAATGCATTGCATTTTCAACGTTGAGATAACCTAATATTTGAATATGTTAATTTACCAAAATAAAAGTAATGGACTCAAATGTATAAAATACACTTTAGTAGATGACTGTTATAAATTGGAATCTCAAGCTTTAATGTTGGGTCAAACTTATACCTTTAAAGCGTAGTGGGCTAACTTCTTATTTGAGTACATTGTATTCATTTTTAATTCATTAACATGTTTGTATACCAAAATTATATAAATCATGTGAAATTTCATTGTGATAATGGAGACAATTAAAAAAATTACAAAATTTAAATTCACTTGAGTATTAACAAAAATTTCTCCCTATATGGCTTTAAAATTCTATGAATTAAAATAATGTAATGTTTTTATTTTATAAAAAATTCATAATACCATTATATTTTAAATGGTGAGATAAACGTAATATTTGAATATGTTAATTGAACACAAATAAAAGTATTGGACTCAATTGTACAAAATACACTTTAGTAGATGACTATATAAATTCCAATCTCAAACTTCAATGTTAGGTCAGCTTATAGCCCTAGAGCATAGTGGGGCTAATTTCTTATTAGAGTCCATTGCATTCCGTTTTATTTAATTAATTGTTTGTATACTAAAATTATATAATCATGTCAAATTGCATTTTGGCAATGGAGACAATTAAAAAAATTATAAAATTTAAATTCACTTGACTATTAATGAGGAATTTCTTTCCTGTAAGACTTTGAAATTCTAAAAATTAAAATAATGCAATGTTTTTATTTTAATTATTTTTTTACCATTGCATTTGAATGGTGAGATAAACGTAATATTTAAATATGTTAAATGAACAAAAATTAATGTAATGGACTCAATTGTATAAAATACTCTTTAGTGGATAAATATTATAAAGAGCAATGTCAACTTCAATGTTAGGTCCAACATATAGCTCTATAAGGGTGTAGGCTAACTTCTATTAGTATTCATTGTATTTGAGTTTATTTAATTAACATGTTTGTATGCTAAATTATGAAAATCATGTCAATTTGCAAAGTGGTAATGGAGAGAATTAAGAAAATTACAAAATTTAAATCCACT
>JAIRCJ010000255.1:85421-178316 GCA_020883675.1 Bruguiera gymnorhiza | reverse complement strand
TGGCTTGGATCCCCACCCATGTGCTAGTCTCATATGTTGTTGTGTGGGTTCTTGTTAGCCACTCTTTCCTTGGCCAATCTCTCAAGGGAGACATGCATACCCCCCTAAAGAGCATTAGGAAATCTGGCCATCTGGTAGGAGGACACCTTGGAGTGCTTGAGTGATCACTCCTTTAATTGGCAGCCTGCTAGCCCAACCTGCTGCCCAATTGGTGATCTAGCACCCTTCTCCCTTACGCCAATGCCCTAACCTGCTGCCTTATTCCCTTGACGTTCCTGACTCACGCCGGCTCCATGCCAAGCACTGGCATAAGGCATTACCAATGCTTGCATTTTGTATCAAGGACCCTAAGGGGCTAACAGCTGCCCTAATTAAGATGGACATGTTTCTTCGCTATGATGCGCTTGCCCATACTCATAGCAAATTTGAGGAAGGCCTTCATATTCAATAGTTAAGAAATGTCCTTAATCTAAAGCTTGAATAGTAATGGCTAAGTAAGATCAATCTATACAAACAAATGGACAAATTTCCCTGTAAATCCAACAAAGTAGACACATCAACCTTAATAGGTCTTCCAATAAGCCTGCCAATGGTATTCAAATGATCATTATTATAGTATTCTACTGGCATTTCTAAGAACCTCACCCGAACCACTACTAAATTAATGGAGGCTTTTGAAAGATTGAAATTAGGAACCCACTCCTTGACAATTAGATAGTGCCCCATTATAATCTAGGTTTTTGATGAGTGAGAATTCATTATAGTTATTCCTTTTTATATTTAGTTATTTTTAATGAATTTTATACTTATTTAAGCTATTTAGAATATATTTGTAATTTAGGTATGTTTTGGAGGGGTTTGAAAATATATATTTTAAGTATGAAAAATTTTAGTATTTTATCATTTTGACTTTTGTTACTTATTTTAAACTTTTATTGATTTAGATATTTATATTGGAAAAGTGTTCTTTAATAAAGTTGTAGTGAACATCTCAAATTTTTCAAATTGAAGGCATAAGTCCAAACACGAGTTTGTTTGGGTCTTGAGATGTTACTTCAAAAATAGGATAGAAAACTAAAGTTTGATCCTAATTGGATATCATAGTTACAACTGAACTCAGAGTTGGACTTTTAGTATTTAATTTTTTTATAATTATTTTATTTAATTGGTTTGTTTATCATTAGAATTCAACTTCCCTACTTTAATTACATTAATATTTTAATTTTAATTAATTAGTAGTGAATTGATTGCACTTTTGTGATCTTGATCCTTAGTCACATTATCTATTATTGAATAATCAAAAGTAAAGTATTAAATTTTGGTACCTCAATGATAACTACCAAAATTTGTTGTCGGTGCTGGAGAGTGTTTTCTAGCAATTATTTTTATTTTATTATATTTTTTTCATTATATTGAGTTGATTATAACATTATCTCCCTTTTCATTGTTGAAGTTGTATTTTTCAGGTATTTTTGGTGTTTTCAATTACGACAATACCATCTATTAAGAAATTATCGGTTGAATTAGGTAATAAGACTATACTTTTTCAAAGGAAATGACATTTTAAGTAGAACTAGTACTATGCCACTGGCCCTGTCTTTTTGAGCCTTAAAAACGCTATTTGATAAGATTTTGACAATTTTTTAGTGTTTTTGGTCATAGATTTTTTTTATGTTATCTTTGCAAGTTTCTTTTATTATGTTTATTTATGATTAATGACTTGATTATCTCACTCTAGTGAACTAAATTTTGATCCAAAATTAAGAAAACCTTACATAAGTTAATGAGAAAGGCTTGATAGGATAAAGAGCAATTTATGGTTACCTTACCTAGCATTAACATAGCCTTCAATTTTATATCTAGTAATTCATCTAGTGATTCAAAGCTTGAAGACATGGTTGGCGAACAATTGGACTTTGAATAGCTTGCTTCTCTTAACTTTAATTTATAGCTTTTATGTACAAAATATCTTGAGTTAGTTGTAGTTTTTAACCTTAAATCATGATTGATACACTTGTTACCCATTTTTTGTGGTCATATAAGAAAGGATCTCATACAAACATTTAAAGGAATTCCATGTTATTTGTTCAAATATGAAGCTAACAGGTGTGACAGAAGAGCAAATAAAATTAATTATTTTTCTATTCTCTTTAGCCGATGATGCCGAGGATTGGTTTTACTATATCTATTGTTGTAGTCAATTACAACATGGAATGAGATAAAGAGATAGTTCTTAAAAAAGTAGTTTTTGACTTTTAGGGCTATGAATATAAGGAAGGAAATCTATGGTATTTGTTAGTACAATTAAAAGACCTTTTATGAGTATTGGGAGAGATTTAAGAAGTTGTGTGCAAGCTATCCACACCACTATATAAGTGACTAGTTATTGAATCAATATTTTTATAAAGGCTTACTCCCTTGGATTAGAACATGATTAACGCAGTAAGTACAGGAGCTTGGGTGGATAAGACATTAGATGCTACAAAGAATTTGATCTCCAATATGGAAGCAAACTTTCAATAGTTTGGGATGAGACAAGATACCCTAATCAAAAAAATGAATCAGGTAAATACATTTATTTTTTAGCAACAGATTTATGATCTTACTCTATTGTTTGAGAGATGGTCGTGGGAAACATGCAACTAGTTAAGACATATGACATATGTTCAATAATAGAACATTAAATGGATTTATTCCCAATTCTTCAAGAAGAGCAAGTGAATGTTATAGTAGGATTCTTAAGGCAGACAAAGAAGTATGATCCCTATTTTAATATTTACAATTTAGGATTAAAGGATCACTTCAATTTGAGCTATGGGGGAAATAAGCAGCCAATTTATTATATCTATCAAAATAAATAATAAGGATTTTAGTAAACTCAATAGTCATATCAACCTATATAAATAGCTTCATCTAGTTTAGGTATGTTATTAGAAGATATGCTCAAAACTTTCTTAACTCACACTTAATGATTCCAATAGGAGACAAATGTGAGAATACAAAATTTAGAGAATTAGGTGAGTTAGCTAGCTACCACAAAAGGCAAATTGGCATGCTCAAGGTTTAAAAAATTATCTTCTTTAACCCTAATAAATCCAAAAGAGAATGCAAGTCTTATATCATTAAGAAGAGGAAAAGAACTAGAAGAACCATGTAAGAAAACATTTGTTGTAATTATTAAGGAGGAACTTAAGAAAGAGGCAGAGATTTCTTTATTTAAGGTAATTCCTAACCATTCCATTTAGATTAAAGCTAACCCACTTCTTTTCCAACTAGGTCCATAAAATCTAAGAAGGAGCAAGAGAGAGAAATCCTTAAGACATTTTGCAAGAGAAAGGTAAACATGCATTACTAGAAGCAATCAAGCAAGTGTTAAGGTATGTCAAATTTTTAAGAAATTATGCACTAATAAATAAAGACTAAGAGATGATGAGAAGATCAAAATGGGGGAGAACGTATCTATAGTTCTCCAATGGAAACTTTCCCTTAAGTGCAAAGATCTAAGTATGTTTGTCATCCTATTTAAAATAGGTCATATCAGATTTATAAGAGTCATGTTAGATTTAAAAGTTTCTATTAATATGATGCCATAATCCATTTATACTTCTTATATGTAGGACATCTTAAAAATACTAGTGTCATTATACAATTGGTTGATTGTATTAATACTTACCTTAAAGGGTAGTTAAGGATGTATTAATGCAAGTAAATAGCTAGTGTTTTCAGTTGACTTTTACATAATTGATATGTATGATAATACTTCTCTCAACCTTACACCTATTTTATTGTGGAGGCCATTATTAAAGACAACTAAGAGAAGGATTAATGTGCATGTTAGTACCTTGATGATGGCGTTTGATGGTGAATAGATTCAATTTAATATTTATAAGGTTATAAGGTATCTTAGTGATGTCCACTTAGTTTATTAGCAAATGAAATTTTTGAGTTGACAAGCAAAGAAGTGTTAGAGGTGATCGTTGTCAAACATCTTGAATTAGAAAAGAAGGAGATGTTGAGCTAGGCAAGGAGATGAAGAAGACTGTGGCTGAATTGTATTCATTATTAGTGATTCCAAATAGAAAATGCAATTTTTTTATTTAGTTACTTGTTTTTATAAGAAACTTTTACCTTTTATTTTGTAGGCTTTTGCATTAAAGTTGAAACTCTCACCAACTCACTTGAAGTATGTGTATTTGGAAAAGGATGACACCCTATTAGTTATTATTGCAAGAGATCTGACTAATGTTTAGGAAGAGAAGTTAAGTTAGGTGCTAAGTGAGTATAAGATGGTGTCGAGCTGGGCTTCTTGGTGAGGGGAAAGGGCTTAGTGGATTAAGAAGTGAGGAGGGTGTTGTGATGTATGTGCGTTGACTTTGGAGTCCCACCAATCATTTTAGGTGTAATTGGAACACCTTTAGTGACTCAATTTGCATTGTCAAGATTCTTTAGGGTCCAAGAGATTGGTTACATTTGGTAGACGTTATGGCCAATCCAAACACCCCATGGTTCACTTATTTTTATTCTTATACTTTCCTATTGACATTCTATTTATTTATTTTTCTCTCCTCTCCTATTTGGAATGCTTCAGATAACCTCTTTTAGTGATTCTATTTACAAAAAGGGAAAGAAATGGTGTTATTTTGTACTTTGAGCTCACTAGGGGTGTCTAAAATAAGGTTGCTATTGGGAACTTTACATCCCTATTTTTGGATTTTTTTTCAAATTTTTCTTTATTTTTTTTCCTTTTTTCCTTTTTTCTTTTCCTTTTCTTTTTTCCTTTCATTTTCTACACACCATTTGGTCTCCATTTTTTTTCCTACATGTATCATATTGGTCTTTCTTTTTTATTTTGGTTGTTTTTCTCACACACACCATTTTGGTGCTTTCCTTTACCTTTTCTTTTTTTCTTTTCTTTTTCTTCTCTTTAACCATCGACCCCAACCAAGAGTTTCTATGTTGTGACAACCCCTTTCATCCATTGATTTTTGAATTTTTGAACTAAAAAACACCTTCGTTATAATTTTTAAAAGGTGTTTTTGATGAGAAATATTGAAATTTGACTTCAAATAGTGTTTTTAGGTTGATTTTAGTTTGAGTGTTGTATCGAGAGGGAGGTGATTGGCCATTGACAATGAGATGTCATTAGTATCCGATTGATACAAAAAGTACACTAATAGGGTAGATCACGAGATGTTAAATGCTTTGGTGCGAGTTTCATGTTGTGACAGCAGCTGAAAAGGGGTCAATTAGGGGCCAAAACCAATAGGGCCCTCTACCTTTGAGCCTTTAATTAGAATGAACTAAGGCTTTTATAGGTATGTAGAGGGCACCATTGGAATAAGGGAGATGGATGCATTGGTCAGTGTTGCTTTTGGCTAGAAACTTTGTTGGTTGGCAGCGATGCGATGGTGGTGTGGCAAAGATACATTTCCTAACCTCCTTTTGCTATGTGGTCTTCATAAATAAATCAATCAACTCATAGGGATTCCAAAAATAGGGCCTTCAACAAATTTTGGTGATGGATGACCATTGCTGACAACCACTGTAGGTGACTTCTAGTGACCATCCGATGATAGAATGCAAAATTTTTAGGTATTTTTATTCCTCTTACCAATGTTATGTTTATGTTGGCATTTAAGTAAAAATGATATAAAGAAAAAAAGGAATAAAAGAAAGAAAATTACCTATTTGATTTTTTTTGCTATACAGTAAGTAGAAAAAGAGGATCAAGAGGTGTTACAGTCTTTTTGCTTAAATGACATTTGTTTTAAATCTTGGATGTTATTGCCAATGCTTTCAGATCTTTAAAACAGCTTGTATGACCACATCATTCACTAAAATTCACTGCAGCAACCTCATCTATACTCTCTGGGGCCTAGGAATATGTTGAATTGCATTAAGAATGAGTCTTTGATGATTTCTAGCATTTCTCATGAGTAATTGAAGCTTAATTATTCAAAAATGAGACCACATCATTCACTAAATTCAATGCAACAACCTCATCTACACTCCCTTGGGACTAGGAATATGTTGAATTGCATTAAACAAAGAGTCTTTGATGATTGATAGCCTTTATCACAAGCGTTTGATGCTTAATTACTCAAAAATGAGGCCGTCTCTTCATTTTTTCCTAACAAGGCTCCACTTTTCGTTGTAAGGGCTCATTTGCCATTAAGGATCTTGAAAACAAGTTGTATGACCACATCATTCACTAAATTGACTGCAACAACCTCATCTATACTCTCTTAGGGCTAGGAATATGTTGAATTGCCTAAAACAATGAGTCTTTGTTGATTGATAGCATTTCTCACAAGCGTTTGATGCTTAATTACTCAAAAAAGAGGCCGTCACTTCATTTCTTCCTAACAAGGCTGCACTTTTCATTGTAAGGGCTCATTCGCCATTAAAGATCTTGAAAACAGGTTGTATGGCCCCATCATTCACTAAATTCACTGCAACAACCTCATCTATACTCTCTTGGAATGAGGAATATGTTGAATTGCATTAAACAAAGAGTCTTTGATGATTGATAGCATTTCTCGCAAGCATTTGATGCTTAATTACTCAAAAATGAGATCGTCTCTCCATTTCTTCCTAACAAGGCTCCGCATTTCATTGTAAGGCTCATTCACCATTAAAGATCTCCAAAATAGGTTGTATGATGAAATCATTCACTAAATTCATGACAACAACCTATTCTATACTCTCTTGGACTAGGATATGTTGAATTGCATTAAAGAAAGAGCCTGTGATGATTTCTAACATTTCTCACAAGCATTTGATGCTTAATTAGTCAAAAATGAGACTGACTCTTATTTATTCCTAACAAGGCTCCACTTTTCGTTGTAATGACTCATTCACCTTAAAGATCTTGAAAACAGCTTGTATGACCACATCATTCACTAAATTCACTACAACAACCTCATCTATACTCTCTTGGGATGAGGAATATGTTGAATTGCATTAAACAAGGAGTCTTTGATGATTTCTAGCATTTCTCACGAGTATTTGATGCTTAATTACTCAAAAATGAGACGGACTCTTCATTTCTTCCTAACAAGGCTCCACCTTTCATTGTAATGACTCATTCCCCCTTAAAGATCTTAAAAACAGGTTGTATGACGACATCATTCACTAAATTCATTGCAACAACCTCATCTATACTCTCTTGGAATGAGGAATATGTTGAATTGCATTAAACAAAGAGTCTTTGATGATTGATAGCATTTCTCGCAAGCATTTGATGCTTAATTACTCAAAAATCAGATCATCTCTCCATTTCTTCCTAACAAGGCTCCGCATTTCATTGTAAGGGCCCATTCACCATTAAAGATCTCCAAAATAGGTTGTATGATGAAATCATTCACCAAATTCATGACAACAACCTATTCTATACTCTCTTGGGACTAGGAATATGTTGAATTGCATTAAAGAAAGAGCCTGTGATGATTTCTAACATTTCTCACAAGCATTTGATGCTTAATTAGTCAAAAATGAGACCGACTCTTATTTATTCCTAACAAGGCTCCACTTTTCGTTGTAATGACTCATTCACCCTTAAAGATCTTGAAAACAGGTTTTATGACAACATCATTCACTAAATTCACTATAACAACCTCATCTATACTCTCTTGGGATGAGGAATATGTTGAATTGCATTAAACAAAGAGTCTTTGATGATTTCTAGCATTTCTCACAAGTATTTGATGCTTAATTACTCAAAAATGAGACGGACTCTTCATTTCTTCCTAACAAGGCTCCACCTTTCGTTGGAAAGACTCATTCCCCCTTAAAGATCTTGAAAATAGGTTGGATGACCACATCTTTCACTAAATACATTGCAACAGCCTCATCTATACTCTCATGGTTCGAGGAATATGTTGAATTGCATTAAACAAAGAGTCTTTGATGATAGATAGCATTTCTCACAAGCATTTGATGCTTAATAACTCAAAAATGAGATCGTCTCTTCATTTCTTCCTAACAAGGCTCTGCTTTTCGTTGTAAGGTCTCATTCAGCATTAAAAATCTCCAAAATAGGTTGTATGAAGAAATCATTCACTAAATTCATTACAACAACCTCTTCTATAATCTCTTGGGACTAGGAATATGTTGAATTGCATTAAAAAAAGAGCCTGTGATGATTTCTATCATTTCTCACAAGCATTTGATGCTTAATTAGTCAAAAATGAGACCAACTCTTATTTATTCCTAACAAGGCTCCACTTTTCGTTGTAATGACTCATTCACCCTTAAAGATCTTGAAAACAGGTTTTATGAATACATCATTCACTAAATTCACTACAACAACCTCATCTATACTCTCTTGGGACTACGAATATGTTGAATTGCATTAAACAAAGAGTCTTTGATGATTTCTAGCATTTCTCACAAGTATTTGATGCTTAATTACTCAAAAATGAGACCGTCTCTTCATTTCTTCCTAATAAGGCTTCATTTTTTGTTGTAATGACTCATTCCCACTAAACAATCTTGAAAATAGCTTGTATGACCACATCATTCAGTAAATTCACTGCAACAACCTCATCTATACTCTCTTGGAACGAGGACTATGTTGAATTGCATTAAACAAGGAGTCTTTGATGATTGATAGCATTTCTCATAAGCATTTGATCCTTTATTACTCAAAAATGAGACCGTCTCTTTATTTCTTCCTAACATGGCTCCACTTTTCGTTGAAATGGCTCATTCACACTAAAAGATCTTGAAAACAGCTTGTATGACCACATCATTCACTAAATTCACTACAACAATATCGTCTATACTCTCTTAGGACTAGGAATATGTTGAATTGCATTAAACAATGAGTCTTTGTAAATTTCTAGCATTTCTCACAAGTATTTGATGCTTAATTACTCAAAAATGAGACCGTCTCTTCATTTCTTCATAACAAGGCTCCACTTTTTGGTGTAATGACTCATTCACACTAAAAGATCTTGAAAACAACTTGTATGACCACATCATTCACGAAAATCACTGCAACAACATGATCTATACTTTCTTGGGACTACGAATATGTTGAATCGCATTAAACAAAGAGTCTTTGATGATTTATAGCATTTCTCACAAGCATTTGATGCTTAATAACTCAAAAATGAAAGCGTCTCTTCATTTTTTCCCAACAAGGCTCCACTTTTCGTTGTAATCAGTCATTCAACCTTCAAGATCTTTGAAACAGGTTGTATGACCTCATCATTCACTAAATTCATTGCAACCACCTCATCTATACTCTCTTGGGACGAGGAATATCTTGAATTGCATTAAACAAGGAGTCTTTGAGGATTGATAGCATTTCTCACAAGCATTTGATCCATAATTACTAAAAAATGAGACCGTCTCTTTATTTCTTCCTAACAAGGCTCCACTTTCATTGAAATGACTCATTCACACTAAAAGATCTTGAAAACAGCTTGTATGACCACACCATTCACTAAATTCACTACAACAACATCATCTATACTCTCTTGGGACTAGGAATATGTTGAATTGGTTTAAACAATGAGTCTTTGATGATTTCTAGCATTTCTCACAAGTGTTTGATGCTTAATTACTCAAAAATGAGCCCGTCTCTTCATTTCTTCTTAACAAGGCTCGACTTTTTGTTATAATGACTCATTCACACTAAAAGATCTTGAAAACAGCTTGTACGACCACATCATTCACTAAATTCACTGCAACAACATCATCTATACTCTCTTAGGACTAGGAATATGTTGAATTGCATTAAACAATGAGTCTTTGATGCTTTCTAGCAATTCTCACAAGTATTTGATGGTTAATTACTCAAAAATGAGACCATCTCTTCATTTCTTCCTAACAGGGCTCCACTTTTCGTTGTAAGGGCTCTTTCACCCTTAAAGATCATGAAAACTGGTTGTATGACCAAATCATTCACTAAATTCATTGCAACAACCTCATCAATACTCCCTTGGGACTAGGAATATGGTGAATACTCCCTTCATTTCTTCCTAACAAAGTTCCACTTTTCGTTGTAATCACTCCTTCAACCTTAAAGATCTTGAAAACAGGTCATATGACAACATCATTCACTAAATCCATTGCAACAACCTCATCTACACTCTTTTAGGACTAGGAATATGTTGAATTGCATTAAACAATGAGTCTTTGATGATTTCTAGCATTTCTCACAAGCATTTGATGCTTACTTACTAAAAAATGAGACCGTCTCTTCATTTCTTCCTAACAAGGCTCCTCTTTTCGTTGTAATGACTCATTCACACTGAAAGATCCTCAAAGCAGGTTGTATGACCACATTATTCACTAAATTCACTGCAACAACAACATCTATACTCCCTTGGGACTAGGAATATGTTGAATTGCATTAAACAATGAGTCTTTGATGATTTCTAGCATTTCTCACAAGTATTTGGCGCTTAATTACTCAAAAATGAGACCGTCTCTTCATTTCTTCCTAACAAGGCTCCACTTTTTGTTGTAATCACTCATTCAACCTTAAAGAACTTGTATGACCGCATGATTCACAATATTCACTGCAACAAGCACATATATACACCCTTGGGAGTAGGAATCAGTTGAATTGCATTAAACAAAAAGTCTGTTGATTTCTAGCATTTCTCACAACTATTTGATGGTTAAATACTCAAAAATGAGACCGTCTCTTCATTTCTTCCTCACAAGGCTCCACTTTTCGTTGTAGTTACTCAATCACACTTAAAGATCTTGAAAACAGCTTGTATGATAGCATCATTCCCCATATTCACTGCAACATGCACATATATACACCCTGGGGTCTACGAATCTGTTGAATTGCATTAAACAAAAAGTCTTTCATGATTTCTAGCATTTCTCACAAGTATTTGAAGGTTAATTACTCAAAAATCAGGCCGCCTCTTCATTTCTTCCTAACAAGGGTCCACTTTTTGTTGGAATGACTCATTCACACTTAAATATCTTGAAAATAGCTTGTATGACTGCATCATTCACAATATTCTCTGCAACAAGCACATATATACAGCCTTGGGACTAGGAATCTATTGAATTGCATTCAACAAAGTGTCTTTGTTGATTTCTAGCATTTCTCACAAGTATTTGACACTTAATTACAAAAAATGAGACCTTGTCTTCATTTCTTCCTAACAAGGCTCCACTTTTCGTTGTAATTACTCAATCACACTTAAAGATCATGAAAACAGCTTGTATGACTGCATCATTCCCAATATTCACTGCAACAAGCACATATATACACCCTTGGGACTAGGAATCTGTTGAATTGCATTAAACAGAGAGTCTTTGATGATTTCTAGCATTTCTCACAAGTATTTGATGGTTAATTACAAAAAAATGAGACCGTCTCTTCATTTCTTCCTAACAAGGCTCCACTTTTCATTGTAATGACTCATTCACACTTAAAGATCATGGAAACAGTTTGTATGACCACATCATTCAGAATATTCACTGCAACAAGTACATATATACATCCTTGGGACTAGGAATCTGTTGAATTGCATTCAACAAAACAAAGTGTCTTTGTTGATTTCTAGCATTTCTCACAAGTATTTGATGCTTAATTACTCAAAATTGAGACCGTCTCTTCATTTCTTGCTAACAAGGCTCCACTTTTCATTGTAATGACTCATTCACACTCAAAGATCTTGAAAACAGCTTGTATGACCGCATCATTCCCAATATTCACTGCAACAAGCACGCATATACACCCTTGGGCTAGGAATCTGTTCAATTGCATTCAACAAAGAGTCTTTGATGATTTATAGCATTTCCCACAAGTATTTGATGCTTAATTACACAAAAATGAGATTATCTCTTCATTTGTTCCTAACAAGGCTCCACTTTTCATTGTAATGACTCATTCACACTTGAAGATCTTGAAAATAACATGTACGACCACATCATTTATTATATTCATTGCAACAACCACATCTATACTCTTTTAGGACTTGGAATCTATCGAATTGCATTAAACAAAGAGTCCTTGATGATTTATAGCATTTCTCATAAGTATTTGATGCTTAATTACTCAAAATTGAGACCGTCTCTTCATTTCTTGCTAACAAGGCTCCACTTTTCATTGTAATGACTCATTCACACTCAAAGATCTTGAAAACATCTTGTATGACCGCATCATTCCCAATATTCACTGCAACAAGCACGCATATACACCCTTGGGCTAGGAATCTGTTCAATTGCATTCAACAAAGAGTCTTTGATGATTTATAGCATTTCCCACGAGTATTTGATGCTTAATTACACAAAAATGAGATTATCTCTTCATTTGTTCCTAACAAGGCTCCACTTTTCTTTGTAATGACTCATTCACACTTGAAGATCTTGAAAATAACATGTACGACCACATCATTTATTATATTCATTGCAACAACCACATCTATACTCTTTTAGGACTTGGAATCTATCGAATTGCATTAAACAAAGCGTCCTTGATGATTTATAGCATTTCTCATAAGTATTTGATGCTTAATTACTCAAAAATGAGACCGTCTCTTCATTTCTTCCTAACAAGGCTCCACTTTTCGGTGTAATGACTCATTCACACTTAAAGATCATAAAAACAGCTTATATGACCACATCATTCCCAATATTCACTGCAACAAGCACATATATACACCCTTGGGACTAGGAATTGGTTGAATTGCATTCAACAAAGACTCTTTGTTGATTTCTAGCATTTCTCACAAGTATTTGATGGTTAATTACTAAAAAATGAGACTGTCTCTTCATTTATTCCTAACAAGGCTCCACTCTTTGCTGTAATGACTCATTCACACTTGAAGATATTAAAAACTGCATCTATGACCACATCATTCACTATATTCACTGCAACAACCATATCTATACGTCTTTGGGACAAGGAATCTGTTGAATTACATTAAACAAAGAGTCCTTGATGATTTCTAGCATTTCTCACAAGTATTTGATGCTTAATTTCTCAAAAATGAGACGGTCTCTTCCTTTCTTCCTAACAAGGTTCCACCTTTGATAGTAACGACTCATTCACACTTAACGATCTTGAAAACAGCATGTATGACCTCATCATTCCCTAAATTCTCTGCAACAACCTCATTCATCTACACTCTCTTGGGACTAGGAATATGTTGAATTGCATTAAACAAAGAGTTTTTGATGATTTATAGCATTTCTCACAAGCATTTGATGCTTAATTACTCAAAAATGAGACCGTCTCTTCATTTTTTCCTAAGAGGGCTCCACTTTTCATTGTAATGATCCATTCACACTAAAAGATCTTGAAAACAACTTGTATGACCACATCATTCTCTAAATTCACCACAACAACCTCATTTATACTCTCTTGAGACTAGGAATATGTTGAAACATAGAGTCTTTGATGATTTATAGCATTTCTCATAAGTATTTGATGCTTAATTACTCAAAAATGAGACCATCTCTTCATTTCTTCTTAACAAGGCTTCACATTTCCTTGTAATGACTCATTTACACTTAAAGATCTCAAAAACAGCTTGTATGACCACATCATTCACTAAATTCATTGCAACGACTCTATACTCTCTTGGGACTACGAATATGTTGAATTGCATTAAAGAAATAGTCTTTGATGATTTATAGCATTCTCACAAGTATTCGATGCTTAATTACTCAAAGATGAGATCGACTCTTCATTTCTTCCTAAGAAGGCTCCATTTCTTGTTCTAATGACTGATTCACACTAAAAGATCTTCAAAACAACTTGTATGACCACATCATTCTCTAAATTCACTACAACAACCTCATCTATACTCTCTTGGGACTAAGAATATGTTGAAACAGAGAGTTTTTGATGATTTATAGCATTTCTCACTAGTATTTGATGCTTAATTACTCAAAAATGAGACCGTCCCTTCATTTCTTCCTAAGAAGGCTCCACTTTTCGTTCTAATGACTCATTCACACTAAAAGATCTTGAAAATAACTTGTATGACCACATCATACTATAAATTCACTACAACAACCTCCGCTATACTCTCTTGGGACTAGGAATATGTTGAAACACAGAGTCTTTGATGATTTATAGCATTTCTCATAAGTATTTGATGCTTAATTACTCAAAAATGAGACCGTCTCTTCATTTCTTCTTAACAAGGCTCCACTTTTCCTTGTAATGACTCATTCACATGTAAAGATATTAAAAACAGCTTGTATGAACACATCATTCACTATATTCACTGCAACAACCACATCTATACACCTTTGGGACTAGGATTCTGTTAAATTGCATTAAACAAAAAGTCTTTGATGATTTATAGCATTTCTCACAAGTATTTGATGCTTCATTACACAAAAATTAGACTATCTCTTCATTTCTTCCTAACAAGGCTCCACATTTCCTTGTAATGTCTCATTCACTCTTAAAGATCTTGAAAACACTTTGTATGACCGCATCATTCACAATATTCATTGCAGTAAGCACATATATACACCCTTGAGACTAGGAATCAGTTGAATTGCATTAAACAAAGAGTCTTTGATGATTTCTAGCATTTCTCGCAAGCATTTCATGCTTAATTACTCAAAAATCAGACCCACACTTCATTTCTTCCTAACAAGACTCCATATTTCGTTGTAATGACTCATTCACACTTAAAGATCTTCAAAACAGCTTGTGTGACCACATCATTCACTATATTCATTGCAACAACAAGATCTATACACCCTTGGAACTTGGAATCTCTAGAATTCCACTAAACAAAGAGTCCTGGATGATTTCTAGCATTTCACAGAAGTATTTGATGCTTAATTTCTCAAATATGAGACCGTGTTTTCATTTCTTCCTAACAAGGCTCCACATTTCCTTATAATGACTCATTCACACTTAAAGCTATTAAAGATTCTAAATTCATTGCAACCACCTCATCTATACTCTCTTGGGACTACGAATATGTTAAATTGCATTAAACAAAGAGTCTTTGATGATTTATAGTTTTTCTCACAAGTATTTGATGCTTAATTACTCAAAGTTGAGACCGTCTCTTCATTTCTTCCTAAGAAAGCTCCACTTTTTGTTGTAATGACTCATTCACACTAAAAGATCTTGAAAACAGCATGTATGACCACATCTTTCACTAAATTCAGTGCAACAACCTCATATATACTCTCTTGGGACTTGCAATATGTAGAATTGCATTAAACAAATAGTTTTTGATGATTTGTAGCATTTCTCACAATCATTTGATGCTTAATTACTCAAAAATGAGACCGCCTCTTCATTTCTTCCTAATAAGGCTCCACATTTCGTTGTAATGACTCATTCACACTTAAAAATCTTGAAAACTGCTTGTATGACTGCATCATTCACAATACTCACTGCAACAAGCACATATATACACCCTTGGGACTAGCAATCTGTTGAATTGCATTAAACAAAGAGTGTTTGATGATTTATTGCATTTCTCACAAGCATTTGATGCTTAATTACTCAAAAATGAGACTGTCTCTTCATTTCTTCCTAACAAGGCTCCACATTTTGTTGTAATGCCTCAGTCACACTTAAACATCTTGCAAACAGCTTGTGTGACCACATCATTCACTATATTCATTGCAACAACAAGACCTATACACCCTTGGAACATGGAATCTGTAGAATTCCACTAAACAACGAGTCCTGGATGATTTCTAGTGTTTCTCTCAAGTATTTGATGCTTAATTTCTCAAAAATGAGACCGTCTCTTCATTTCTTCCTAACAAGGCTCCACATTTCCTTGTAATGACTCATTCACACGTAAGGATCTCGAAAATAGCTTGTATGACCACATGATTCACTAAATTCATTGCAATAACCTCATCTATACTCTTTTGTGACTACGAATATGTTGAATTGCGTTAAACAAAGAGTCTTTGAAGATTTATAGCATTTCTCACAAGCATTCAATGCTTAATGACTCATTCACACATAAAAATCTTGAAAACAGCTTGTATGACTGCATCATTCACAATATTCACTGCAACAAGCACATATATACACCCTTAGGACTAGGAATTTGTTGAATTGCATTAAACAAAAGAGTCTTTGATGATTTCTAGCATTTCTCACAAGTACTTCATGGTTAATTAGTCAAAAATGAGACTGTCTCTTCATTTCTTCCTAACAAGGCTCCACTTTTCGTTGTAATGAGTCATTCACACTTAAAGATCTTGAAAACACCTTGTATGACCGCATCATTCACAATATTCACGAAAACAAGCACATATATACACCCTTAGGACTAGGAATCTATTGAGTTGCATTACAAAAAGAGTCTTTGATAATTTCTAGCATTTCTCACAAGTATTTGATGCCTAATTACTAAAAATGAGACCGTCTCTTCATTTCTTCCTCACAAGGCTCCACATTTCGTTGTAATGACTCATTTACACTTACAGATCTTGAAATCAGCTTGAGTGACCACATCATTCACTATATTCTTTGCAACAACAAGATCTATACACCCTTGGAACCTGGAATCTGTAGTATTCCACTAAACAAAGACTCCTGGATGATTTCTAGCATCCTTGACAAGTATTTGATACTTAATTACTCAAAAATGAGACCATCTCTTAATTTCTTCCTAACAAGGCTCTGCAATTCCTTGTAATGACTCATTCACACGTAAAGATCTCGAAAACAGCTCTTATGACCACATCATTCACTATATTCATTGCAACAACCTTATGTATACTCTCTTGGGAATAGGAATATGTTGAATTGTGTTAAAGAAAGAGTCTTTGATGATTGCTAGCATTTCTCACAAGTATTTGATACTTAATTACTTAAAAATGAGACCGTCTCTTCATTTCTTCCTAACAAGCCTCCACATTTCGTTGTAATGACTCATTCACACTTAGAGATCTTGAAAACAGCTTGTATGACCACATCATTCACTAGATTCATTGCAACAACCTCATCTAAACTCTCTTGGGACTAGGAATATGTTGAATTGCATTAAACAAAGAGTTTTTGATGATTTATAACATTTCTCACAAGCATTTGATGCTTAATTACTCAAAAATGAGACCGTCTCTTCATTTCTTCCTAACAAAGCTCCACATTTCATTGTAATGACTCATTCACACTTAAAGATCTTGAAAACAGCTTGTATGACCACATCATTCACTAAATTCAGTCCAACAACCTCATTTATACTCTCTTGGGACTAGGAATATGTTGAATTGCATTAAACATAGAGTCTTTGATGATTTATATCATTTCTCACAAGCGTTTGATGCTTAATTACTAAAAAATGAGACCATCTCTTCATTTCTTCCTAACAAGGCTCCACTTTTCGTTGTAACGAGTCATTCACACTTAAAGATCTTGAACACAGCTTGCATGACCGCATCATTCACAATATTCACTGGAACAACCATATATATACACCCTTAAGACTAGGAATCTGTTGAATTGCATTAAACAATGGGTCTTTGATGATTTCTAGCATTTCTCACAAGTATTTGATGCTTAATTATTCAGAAATGAGACCATCTCTTCATTTCTTCCTAACAAGACTCCACTTTTTGTTGTAATGACTTATTCACACTTAAAGATCTTGAAAACACCTTGTATGACTGCATCATTCACAATATTCACTGCAACAAGCACATATATACACCCTTGGGACTAGAAATATGTTGAATTGCTTTGAAGAAAGAGTCTTTGATGATTGCTAGCATTTCTCACAAGTATTTGATACTTAATTACTTAAAAATGAGACCGTCTCTTCATTTTTTCCTAACAAGGCTCCATATTTCATTGTAATGACTCATTCACACTTAAAGATCTTGAAAAGAGCTTGTATGACCACATCATTCACAAGATTCATTGCAACAACCTCATCTAAACTCTTTTGGGACTAGGAATATGTTGAATTGCATTAAACAAAGAGTTTTTGATGATTTATAACATTTCTCACAAGCATTTGATGCTTAATTACTCCAAAATGAGACCGTCTCTTCATTTCTTCCTAACAAAGCTCCACATTTCGTTGTAATGACTCATTCACACTTAAAGATCTTGAACACAGCTTGTATGACCACATCATTCACTAAATTCAGTCCAACAACCTCATTTATACTCTCTTAGGACTAGGAATATGTTGAATTGCATTAAACATAGAGTCTTTGAAGATTTATATCATTTCTCACAAGCGTTTGATGCTGAATTACTAAAAAATGAGACCATCTCTTCATTTCTTTCTAACAAGGCTCCACTTTTCGTTGTAACGAGTCATTCACACTTAAAGATCTTGAACACAGCTTGCATAACCGCATCATTCACAATATTCACTGGAACAACCATATATATACACCCTTAAGACTAGGAATCTGTTGAATTGTATTAAACAATGGGTCTTTGATGATTTCTAGCATTTCTCACAAGTATTTGATGCTTAATTATTCAGAAATGAGACCATCTCTTCATTTCTTCCTAACAAGACTCCACTTTTTGTTGTAATGACTCATTCACACTTAAAGATCTTGAAAACACCTTGTATGACTGCATCATTCACAATATTCACTGCAACAAGCACATATATACACCCTTGGGACTAGGAATATGTTGAATTGCTTTGAAGAAAGAGTCTTTGATGATTGCTAGCATTTCTCACAAGTATTTGATGCTTAATTACTTAAAAATGAGACTGTCTCTTCATTTTTTCCTAACAAGGCTCCATATTTCATTGTAATGACTCATTCACACTTAAAGATCTTGAAAACAGCTTGTATGACCACATCATTCACTAAATTCATTGCAACAACCTCATCTATACACCCTTGGGACTGGGAATCTGTTGAATTGCATTAAACAGAGAGTCTTTGATGATTTCTAGCATTTCTCACAAGTATTTGAGGCTTAATTATTCAGAAATGAGACCGTCTCCTCATTTCTTCCTAAGAAGGCTCCACTTTTCATTGTAATGACTCATTCACAGTAAAAGATCTTCTAAAACAGCATGTATGACCCCATCATTCACTATATTTACCACAACAACCACATCTATACTTCTTTGGGAGTAGGAATCTGTTGAATTGCCTTAAACAAAGAGTCTTTGATGATTTGTAGCACTTCTCACAAGTATTTGATGCTTAATTACTCAAAAATGAGACCGTCTCTTCATTTGTTCCTAACAAGGCTCCACTTTTCGTTGTAATGACTCATTCACACTTAAAGATCTTGAAAACAGCTTGTGTGACCACATCATTCACAATATTCATTGCAACAACAAGATCTACACACCCTTGGGACTTGGAATTTGTTGAATTGCACTAAACAAAGAGTCCTTGATGGTTTCTAGCATTTCTCACAAGTATTTAATGCTGAATTACTCAAAAAAGAGACCGTCTCTTCATTTCTTCCTAACAAGGGTCCACATTTTCGCTGTAATGACTCATTCACACTTAAAGATCCTGAAAACAACTTGTATGACCACATCATTCACTATATTCGTTGCAACAACCTCATCTATACTCTCTCGGGACTAGGAATTTGTTGAATTGCATTAAACCAAGAGTTTTTGATGATTCATAGCATTTTTCACAAGCTTTTGATGCTTAATTACTCAAAAATGAGACCGGCTCTTTATTTCTTCCTAACAAGCCTCCACATTTCGTTAGAATGACTCATTTACACTTAAAGATCATGAAAATAACATGTATGACCACATCATTCACTATATTCATTGCAGCAACCTTATCTATACTCTCTTGGGACTAGGAATATGTTGAATTGCATTAAAGAAAGAGTCTTTGATGATTGCTAGCATTTCTCACAAGTATTTGATGCTTAATTACTCAAAAATGAGACCGTCTCTTCATTTCTTCCTAACAAGGCTCCACATTTCATTGTAATGACTCATTCACACTTAAAGATCTTGAAAACAGCTTATATGACCACATCATTCACTAAATTCATTGCAACAGCCTCATCTATGCTCTCTTGGGGCTAGGAATATGTAGAATTGCATTAAACAAAGAGTCTTTGATGATTTCTAGCATTTCTCACAAGTATTTGATGCTTAATTACTCAAAAATGAGACTGTCTCTTCATTTCTTCCCAACAAGACTCCACTTTTCGTTGGTTCTACTCACTCACACGAAAAGTTCATGAAAACAGCTTGCTTGACTGCATCATTCACAATATTCACTGCAACAACCATATATATACACCCTTGGGATTAGGAATCTGTTCAATTGCATTAAACAAAGAGTCTTTGATGATTTCTGGCATTTCTCACAAGTAGTTGATGCTTAATTATTGAAAAATGAGACTGTCTCTTCATTTCTTCCTAACAAGGCTCCACATTTCATTGTAATGACTCATTCACACTTAAAGATCTTGAAAACAGCTTGCATGACCCCATCATTCACAATATTCACTGCAACAACCATTTATATTGAAGTTCCCAACTTCACCCTAGGATCTTCTAGTCTGTGATACTGAGAGGGGGGGTGAATCAGTATCACACCCCTTAAAACTCTAATAACTTAAGCCAAAGCATTCTACTTCTTTAATACTTTCGCTCTCATCAATACGCAGGTATGTGAACAACTTCAACCTCTTCTTAAAAGCGAACTCTTTCTCAGATTCAACTATGGTAGATCTATTGTTACCTACTAATCATAATAGTCCCCAAAGTCACCATTCAAACACCTTGCCTATTAGACAAATCAGATGTTCTTGATTAGGTCTTCTTTAGGTTATGGGTTCGATGATACTTTAACTGCGTTCACAACTCAATTCAAAACACAGAATGTAAATCAAAGTAAGGACACAAGATATTTACGTGGTTCCGTCAATATGACGTAAGTCCACGGTGGTAGAGACTCTTCCTCTACCGAGACAATCCACTATACCTGAGAATACCAGTGTGGTACTCCCGATGTTCACAATGTAGTTACAATGGATGTCTTAATCCTCTGTTCCTTTCACTATTGCAAATACAAATCAAGTACAATACAAAGAGTGTCACTTACTGTGTCTACCCTTCTTCTAGCTTGTCTTGCCTCTATTGAATTGAATAGGCTGCTTCACTGCCGCTTAGAAGTCCACCACAACACTCTCTAACCTCTCTTGAAGAAATCTGGAAATACGTTGAGTTCTTTCCAATGTTTCACCGAATTCCTTCTCTAGGTTGTTTCACACAACTCCTGCTTTCACCTTCTCATGGTTTCACAGCTTGCACACACGCTTCTGGTCTGCCGTTTCATGTCTCACGGCCTACCCCACGCTTCTGATCAGCCACGCCGTTGCACGTTCTGGTCTCACGTTTCTGGTCTGCCGTTTCATGTCTCTTGGCCTGCCTCACGCTACTGGTTTTTCTGGTTCATGTCTCTTGGCCTGCCTCACGCTTCTGGTCTGCTGTCTTCTCGTCCGGGTACCAGGTCTGCTGTCTTCTCTTCTGGGTGGTCTCAGGGATACCAGGTCTGCTGTCTTCTCTTCCGGGTGGTCTCATGGATACCATGTCTGCTGTCTTCTCTTACAGGTGGTCTATTTCTTATTTCTCCTCTTGCTGGTTGTGCGTTTCTGGTTTGCTTGCAGGTGGTGCGTTTCTGGTTTGCTTGCAGGTGGTGTTTCTGGTTTGCTTGCAGGTGGTGTTTCTGGTTTTTTTGCAGGTCATGTGGCTGCTGGGATGCTCTTCCTGTTTATATACTCCCTTCTATGCAAACCCTAGTAGGGTTTATTGGAGCTGTGGTGAATTTCCTTTCTTGCTCCTCCATGTGGCTTCATATTATTGTTTCATACAAAATTCAGCATTATCCTCCTTCTTAATTTATTTTTCTTACTCTTTTCTTTCTACTGAAAACTCATCCCTTGAATGCTTGAACGAGCCACTTCTGCTTGCACACTTAAATCTGGTTGACAACAATTACAACCCATACAAGGCTGTGGGAACAACATATATACACCCTTGGGACTAGGAATCTGTTGAATTGCATTAAACAAAGAGTTTCTGATGATTTCTAGTATTTCTCACAAGTATTTGATGCTTAATTATTCAAAAATGAGACCGTCTTGTCATTTCTTCCTAACAAGGCTTCACTTTTCGTCATAATGACTCATTCACACTTAAAGATCTTGAAAACAGCATGTATGACCACATCCTTCACTATATTCACCGCAACAACCACATCTATACTCCATTAGGAGTAGGAATCTATTGAATTGCCTTAAACAAAGAGTCTTTGATAATTTATAGCACTTCTCACAACTATTTGATGCTTAATTACTCAAAAATGAGACCGTCTCTTCATTTCTTCCTAACAAGGCTCCACATTTCGTTGTAATGACTCATTCACACTTAGAGATCTTGAAAACAGCTTGTATGACCACATCATTCACTAAATTCATTGCAACAACCTCATCTAAACTCTCTTAGGACTAGGAATATGTTAAATTGCATTAAACAAAGAGTTTTTGATGATTTATAGCAATTTTTACAAGCATTTGATGCTTAATTACTCAAAAATGAGACTGTCTCTTCATTTCTTCCTAACAAGGCTCCACCTTTCATTGTAATGACTAATTCACACTTAAAGACCTTGAAAATAGCATGTATGACCACATCATTCACAATATTCACTGCAACAACCACATCTATACACCTTTGGGACTAGGAATCTATTGAATTGCCTTAAACAAAGAGTCTTTGATGATTTATAGCACTTCTCACAAGTATTTGATGCTTAATTACTTAAAATTGAGACCATCTCTTCATTTCTTCCTAACAAGGGTCCACATTTCGTTGTAATCACTCATTCACACTTAAAGATCCTGAAAATAACTTATATGACCACATCATTCACTATATTCATTGCAACAACCTCATCTATACTCTCTCGGGACTAGGAATTTTTTGAATTGCACTAAACCAAGAGTTTTTGATGATTTATAGCATTTCTCACAAGCATTTGATGCTTAATTAGTCAAAAATGATACCGGCTCTTGATTTCTTCCTAACAAGCCTCCACATTTTGTTGGAATGACTCATTCACACTTAAAGATCATGAAAATAACTTGTATGACCACATCATTCACTATATTCATTGCAACAACCTTATCTATACTCTCTTGGGAATAGGAATATGTTGAATTGCGTTAAAGAAAGAGTCTTTGATGATTGCTAGCATTTCTCACAAGTATTTGATACTTAATTACTTAAAAATGAGACCGTCTCTTCATTTCTTCCTAACAAGCCTCCACATTTCGTTGTAATGACTCATTCACACTTAGAGATCTTGAAAACAACTTGTATGACCACATCATTCACTAGATTCATTGCAACAACCTCATCTAAACTCTCTTGGGACTAGGAATATGTTGAATTGCATTAAACAAAGAGTTTTTGATGATTTATAGCATTTCTCACAAGCATTTGATGCTTAATTACTCAAAAATGAGACCGTCTCTTCATTTCTTCCTAACAAGGCTCCACTTTTTGTTGTAATGACTAATTGACACTTAAAGACCTTGAAAATATCATGTATGACCACATCATTCACTATATTCACTGCAACAACCACATCTATACACCTTTCGGACTAGGAATCTGTTGAATTGCCTTAAACAAAGAGTCTTTGATGATTTATAACACTTCTCACAAGTATTTGATGCTTAATTACTCAAAAATGAGACCATCTCTTTATTTCTTCCTAACAAGGGTCCACATTTCGTTGTAATCACTCATTCACACTTAAAGATCTTGAAAATAACTTGTATGACCATATCATTCACTATATTGGCTGCAACAACCTCATCTATATTCTCTCAGGACTAGGAATTTGTTGAATTGCATTAAACCAAGAGTTTTGGATGATTTATAGCATTTCCCATAAGCATTTGATGCTTAATTACCCAAAAATGAGACTGGCTCTTCATTTCTTCCTAACAAGGCTCCACATTTCATTGGAATGACTTATTCACACTTAAAGATCTTGAAAACAGCTTGTATGACCACATCATTCACTAAATTCATTGCAACAACCTCATCTATACTCCCTTGGGACTAGGAATACGTTGAATTGCATTAAACAAAGAGTCTTTGATGTTTTCTAGCATTTCTCACAAGTATTTGATGCTTAGTGTTGTTCCCACAGCCTTGTATGGGTTGTAATTGTTGTCAACTAGGGTTAAGTGTGCAAGAAAGTAAAGCCACATGGAAGGGCAAGAAAGTAAATCCGCCACGTAAGGGCAAGTACGTAAATCCGCCACGTAAGCCCTATTAGGGTTTCATGGAGGAGAGTATATAAAGGCCTTGGAAGACGAAACAAAAAAGGGGCCAACAAAATTGAATAAACGGCAACCCTGCAACAACTGGCCAAAAAGAAGATAAAATAATATATCAAAAGGGAACCCCACCATCGGCCAAAAAAAAAGGAGAAAAAGAGGAGACGGCTGAAGGGGGGCTAAATGAAGAACAGAGGTTGAGAGGAGATGACCTGCAAGCAAACCAGAAACACCTCCTACAAGTAAACCAGAAACTCCACCTGCAAGCAAACCAGAAACACCTCCTGCAAGCAAACCAGAAACGCCACCTGCAAGCAAACCAGAAACACCTCCTGCAAGCAAACCAGAAATGCCACCTGCAAGCAAACCAGAAATGCCACCTGCAAGCAAACTAGAAACACAACCTGCAAGCAAACCAGAAACACAACCTGCAAGCAAACCAGAAACGCACAACCAGCAAGAGGAGAAATAAGAAACAGACCACCCAGAAGAGAAGACAGCAGACCTGGTATCCGCGAGACCACCCGGAAGAGAAGACAGCAGACCTGGTATCCATGAGACCACCCGGAAGAGAAGACAGCAGACCTGGTACCCGGACAAGAAGACAGCAGACCAGAAGCGTGAGGCAGGCCAAGAGACATGAACCAGAAAAACCAGTAGCGTGAGGCAGGCCAAGAGACGTGAAACGGCAGACCAGAAACGTGAGACCAGAACGTGCAACGGCGTGGCTGATCAGAAGCGTGGGGCAGGCCGTGAGACATGAAACGGCAGACCAGAAGCATGAGTGCAAGCTGTGAAACCATGAGATGGTGAAAGCAGGAGTTGTGTGAAACAAGCTAGGGCAGGAATTCGGTGAAGCATTGGAAAGAACTCAACGTATTTCCAAATTTCTTCAAGAGAGGTTAGAGAGTGTTGTGGTGGACTTCTAAGCGGCAGTGAAGCAGCCTATTCAATTCAATAGAGCAAGACAAGCTAGAAGAAGGGTAGACATAATAAGTGACACTCTTTGTATTGTACTTGCTTTGTATTTGCAATAGTGAAAGGAACAGAGAATTAAGACATCCGTTATAACTACATTGTGAACATCGAGAGTACCACACTGGTATTCTCAAGTATAATGGATTGTCTCGGTAGGGGAATAGTCTCTACCACCGTGGACGTACGTCACATTGACGGAACCACGTAAATCTCTTGTGTCCTTACTTTGATTTACATTCTATGTTTTGAATTGAGTTGTGAATGCAACTAAAGTATCATCGAACCCATAACCTAAAGAAGACCTAATCAAGAACATCCAATTTGTCTAATAGGCAAGGTGTCTGAAAGGTGACTTTGGGGACTATTATGATTAGTAGGTAACAATAGATCCATCTTAGTTGAATCTGAGAAAGAGTTTGCTTTTAAGAAGAGGTTGAAGTTGTTCACATACCTGCGTATTGATGAGAGTGAAAGTATTAAAGAAGTAGAATGCTTTGGCTTAAGTTATCAGAGTTTTAAGGGGTGTGATACTGATTCACCCCCTTCTCAGTATCACAGACTAGTAGATCCTAGGGTGAAATTGGAAACTTCAATTGGTATCAGAGCACAGGTTCACCAGGATAAAGCTTAACAGCTTGGTGTACTAGTTTGAAGAGCTCCAGAAGTTTTAACTTGTTTAGCATATTGAGAAATGGATGCTGGTACCAGCACCAACACTACTTACAACAAGGAGGTTCCAATCTTCAACGGAACCAACTACCATATGTGGAGAGCGAGAATGCAGGTGGTATTTGCAACCATGGGCATGAACGTGGTGAAATTTGTACATGAGGGTTTTGAGCCTCCAGAAGAAGCTAAAGATCCAACCCCAGAGGAATTAAGACAGTTTGAGATAACTGGGAAGACCTCAAACTTCATCATTTCAGCATTGACAGATGCTGAATATGCTAAAGTTATGGACTGCAAATCTACCAAGGAGATATGGGACAGATTGCAGAAAGTCTATGAAGGTGATGGCAGAATGAAGGAGGCCAAGTTTCAAGTTTTCAAGGAGAGATATGAATCTCTCAGAATGCAGAAAAATGAGACAGTCCAAGAGTTCTTCACCAGGGTTATTGATGCTGTAAACAATCTTAGAAGTCATGGGAAGAACAAGAAGAACTCATCTATTGTGAAGAAAATTCTGAGAATTCTGCCTGAGAGGTTTGCCTCAAAGGTGGCAGCCATAGAGGAGAGTAGAGATCTCAATCCTATGTCTCTGCATGATCTCCAGTGCAATCTCATTGCATATGAGATGAGAATAAAGTCAACTGAGAGCTCCTCAATGTCAAAGGTATCAAAGGAGGCAGCTTTCAAAGTTAAGAAACACTTGAAGATAAAAGAAGAGGAAGAATCATCCAGTGAGGATGATGATGATGATGAGGAAGAAAGTGAAGGTGAAGTATTGGCATACTTCACAAGGAAGTTCAAAAAGGGGTCTAAGAAGGGAAAAGGATAGTTGTCCTTGAGATGTTATTGTTGTGGACAGACTGGACACTTTGCTTCTCAGTGCAAAGTGAAACTTGATGATGAAGATGAGGATGGTGATGATGAGCAGAATTCAAAATGGAGAAGACCATCGTTCAAGTCAAGGAAGTCCAGCAAGAAGACTGCTAACCCACAGAAGAAGAAGAGAGGCTCATTCAAGAGTTATGTGAGCCAGACAAAAGAAGTCGATGAGGAGGAAGATGTAGACTCATCAGATGAGCATGCCTTTATGGCATCAGCTCGATGTGGTAGTTCAATCTCTGAAGAGGAAGAGGAGATTGATGAAGAAGAACCAGATCTTGAAGCTGAGTTAGAAGCAGCTTCAAAAGAGATAATCAGAAGGGGTAGAACCATAAGAAGGTTGGAGGCCCATATAAAACAAGTTGAAGCAAAGATTGAGGAAGCAGAAAGTCAAAAGGATGAAATAAGGGCTGAACATATTGACTTGAAGAGAAGATTTGAAGAACAGATCAAAATATGTGAAGACCTTACTATGGAGCTTGGCTCAAGGACTTCAATAATTGAAGAAATGGAGATAAAGTTGCTGAGACTTCAGCAACAACTCAAAAAGAGTGAAGAGAACTTGCAGAAGTTTGAAGTGATAGGAGAAACAAGCTCTGCAAGAGAAAAGAAGAATGAAGAAAAAGTGCAGCAATCTGATGCTACACTGCCTAAAGATAACGAGACTTTGCCACAGAAGTTGAAAGTGAAGGTTAAGTCTCAGAAAGAAAAGACTGATCAGCCAGGAACGGTGAAGGCTAAAAATAAAGAAGATTTGAAGAAGCAACCTAGGGTTGCAAACAAAAATGAAGAAAAGAAAGTCAGCCAGCAAAGGGCTACGGCTGAACAGAAGAAGGAGAAGAAGGTGACTGAAGTGAAAGTCACATAAGCAAAGAAGCCAGCAACCTTGCCTACACAACAAGTAATGAACAAAAGAAAACAAGCTGTGATTAGACCCAAGAAGAGGCAGTTTCAAGGTTACTGTCTTTATTGTGAAGTTTGGGGTCATAAGGCAAGTAAATGCTGGTGGAGAAGGCCAGTATATGTCTCCAACTTGAGAAGATACGATGCTGCATACAGGGGGAGACAATACAAAATTCAGAGGAGAACACCTGTTGTGAGTTCTAGCACATACTGTAAAAGGCAAGGACACACTGACAAGGATTGTTGGTGGAAGCCCAAACTAGTGGTTTCAAAGAACAAGTTTGCTATATTGGGAGATTTGGAATAGTGTGAAAGGTGCGGGCAAGATGGCCATAATGCCAAGAGATGCATGACACTTCTCCCTGAGCAAGAGAAGGCACTCAATGGCACAGTGAAAGTAATTAGTACAGTCAAAGCTGAGAAAAAGGAGAAAGCTATCATCAAGCTAGTTCAAAAGAAGGAATATAAAGCTAAAAGGGAGGTGGCTAATATAGCTGAAATTGCACTAAAGGCTGACTACAAGGATAAGCAGTGGATCCTTAATAGTGGGTGCACTTCACACATGACAGGAGACAAGAGTAAATTATCAAAATTGAACAAGTCAAGAGAAAGTAGAGTCAAGTTTGACAATGATGATTCACTCAACATCAGTGTTCAAGGGTCAGTAAATATTGGAAAAGGAAAGCTGAAAGATGTTCTACACATTGAAGGACTTAGATATAATCTAGCATCTGTCAGCCAACTATGCAATGAAGACCATAAAGTGATATTCACAAAAACAGGTTGCCAAGTAAAGAGTAAAGAAGGCAATACTGTTGCAGCCAGGAAGAGAAGAATAGCTGGAAATTTATATGTGATTGATAAGGACAAGACAAATAGCTGTTTACTTACACAAGAAGAAGAAAATCAACTCTAGCATACGAGGTTGGGACACTTAACACAGAAGAACATGAGGAAGCTGACCATTACTCATACAATCAGAGACATTCCAGACCTTAAGAGAGAGAAGGAGTATGTCTGCTCAGCATGCTCTAAAGGAAAATAGGTTAGAAAGCAGTATAAGACCAAAGAGGTCAGTTCTGAAGCAGTGCTTGACATTATACATACTGATTTGTGTTGGCCGATGAGAACAAAAGGGTTGAATGGTGAGAGGTACTTCATCTTGTTTGTTGATGATTATTCCAGAAGGACTTGCATCATGCACCTCAAACGCAAGTCAAAAGTTTTGAAATGCTTCAAGAGATATAGAAGATTGGCTAAAAATGAGAGTGGAAAGAAGATCAAAGTATTGAGGTCAGATCAAGGCACTGAATTCACAAATGGAGCTTTTGAAGATTACCTTGAGAAGCATGGAATTCACCATCTGATGGCAGCAGCAAGAACACCTCAATAGAATGGGGTGGTAGAGAGGAAAAATAGAGCTGTGGTTGAAATGGCAAGAACTCTATTGCTGGAATCCAAGCTTCACACAAGATTTTGGACAGAAGCAACATTTACAGCTGTGTGCCTATTGAACAGAGTTTTACTAAGGCCCAATACTGATAAGACTCCATATGAGCTATGGAGTGGGAAGAAGACAACAACCAAGTATCTTAGAATCTTTGGCAGCCCATGTTTTGTGAAGAATAAGGAGCAAACATGGGAAAATTCCATGCTAGGTTAGATGAAGGCATCTTTGTGGGATACTTAGCAAAGACAAAAGGTTACAAAGTTTTTCTGCATAAACTGGGAAAAGTGGTCACTTCTAGTGATGTGAGAATAGATGAAAATTGGAAAACAATGCATAATGGAGAAGCTGAGGATAGTGAAGAAGATGACTTCAAGATAGATGAAGAATCTGACCAACATGAAGAAGAGGGAAAAGAAGTAAGTTCATACTCAGAGAAGAGTGAGTCTGAAGATGAAGAAGGAGATTCTCTTGCAACTAAGACTATGCAAGAGAGAAAGACAAAGAAGACATGGACCAGTGCTCATCAAGGAAATCAGATAATGGGTGACCCATCAGCAGGAGTTTACAACAAGAAGAAGAATTGTGGGGGCTACTGCTTTACTCTCGCAAGTTGAACCTAATTCTATTGAAAGAGGCTGCAGCAAGACAAAGCCTGGGTCAAAGCTATCAATGAGGAGCTGGATCAAATCGAGAAGAATGAAACATGAGAGCTGGTTCCAAGACCCATTAACAAGAATGTCATAGGAACAAAATGGGTGTTTAAAAATAAACACAACAAGATGGCAAGGTGGTGAGGAAGCTAGGCTGGTTTGCAAAGGCTACACTCAGATAAAGGAGTAGATGTTGATGAAACTTTTGCACCCAGTAGCAAGGTTGGAAACTATCAGAATGTTCTTAGCTTTGGCAGCACATAAGAGGTATAAAGTTTACCAGATGGATGTGAAATCAGCCTTTCTGAATGGGCTCCTAAAAGAAGAAGTGTATATTGAACAACCCGATGGAGTACAAATCAGTGAGGATGAGACACATGTGTGCAAGCTGAAGAAAGCCTTGTATGGCCTTAAACAAGCCCCAAGAGCATGGTATAGCAGGCTGGACGCGTATTTGAGAAGGTTGAACTTCAAAAGAGGAACAGTTGATAATAACCTATATGTGTTCAACTCAGAGAAAGGCCAACTGATAACCATAGTATATGTAGATGACATCATCTTTGGAGGGGATCACTCTGCGCTATGCCAAGAATTTGCACAGAAGATGAGTGAGGAATTTGAGATGTCATTGATTGGAGAAATGACTTACTTTCTTGGATTACAAATAAAACAATGTGAAGAAGGTATTTTTATTTCTCAGACAAAATATGCCAAAGAGATGCTGAAAAAGTTTGGCATGGAGGATAGCAGACCTGTCAGTACCCCTATGACAGTGGGCTGCAAGTTAACAAAAGATCAGGAAGGAAGGAGTACAAGCCCTACAGAATACAGGAAGATGATAGGGAGCCTTCTGTACCTTACAGCATCAAGGCCTGATCTCATGCAAGCTGTGTGCATCGCCAGCAGATTCCAAGCTGATCCTAAGGAATCTCATGTGTTGGCAGTGAAAAGAATCCTAAGATACCTCAAGGGGACACTGGAAATGGGCTTGTGGTATCCTGCCATGGATTCTGTAAAACTACGAGCATACATTGATGCAAACTGGGCAGGAAGTACAGATGACAGAAAATCAACCAGTGGCTGCAGCTTCTACTTGGGTTCAAAGTGTGTTGCATGGCTAAGTAGAAAGCAAAATAGTGTTTCTTTGAGCACAGTGGAGGCTGAGTATATGGCTGCTTGTGCAGCATGTACTCAGGTGATATGGATGCAAAGACAATTGGCCGATTTGGGTGTTGAAGTGAAGTTACTAGTGAGTGTACTTTGTGATAATCAAAGTGCAATTGATCTTAGCAAGAATCCAGTTCAACATTCAAGGAGCAAGCATATTGACATCTGGTATCACTTTATCAAGGATCAAGTGGAAGAGGGCACAATTCAATTGGAGTATGTCGGCACTAAAGATCAAATCTCAGATATTCTAACTAAATCTCTGTTCACAAAGCTGTTTGAAAAGCACAAGATGAGTTTGTCTGTGCAAATGCCTCCTCAAGCCTGAAGTTCAAGTGAATCCTCCATCTCTACTTTGCAGGTTTTTCAAATTTGTAATTGGTTGGCAAAGGGGGAGAGAAGCAATAGTGCAGGGGGAGTGCATATTTAGGGGAAGTTGTAATCCATCTGCTTCTAGATTATTACTCTAAGAAGATTATGAAGGACTGCTGCATAATAGTTTTTGTTGTGAGTGTTGCCAACAATTACAATTGGGGAGATTGTTGTTCCCACAGCTTTATATGGGTTGTAATTGTTGTCAACTAAGGTTAAGTGTGTAAGAAAGTAAAGCCACATGGAAGGGCAAGAAAGTAAATCCGCCGCGTAAGGGCAAGTACGTAAATCCGCCACATAAGCCCTATTAGGGTTTCATGGAAGAGAGTATATAAAGGCCTTGGAAGACAAAATAAAAAGGGGGCCAAAAAAATTGAATAAACGGCAACCCTACAACAACCGGCCAAAAAGAAGAGAAAATAATATACCAAAAGGGAACCCCACCATCGGCAAAAAAAAAGGAGAAAAAAGGAGACGGCCGAAGGGGGGCTGAACGAAGAACAAAGGTCAAGAGGAGACGACCTGCAAGCAAACCAGAAACACCTCCTGCAAGCAAACCAGAAACGCCACCTGCAAGCAAACCAGAAACGCCTCCAGCAAGCAAACCAGAAACGCCACCTGCAAGCAAAGCAAACCAGAAACACGACCTGCAAGCAAACCAGAAACATGACTTGCAAGCAAACCAGAAACACACAACCAGCAAAAGGAGAAATAAGAAACAGACCACCCAGAAGAGAAGAAAGCAGACCTGGTATCTGCGAGACCACCCGGAAGAGAAGACAGCAGACCTGGTATCCGTGAGACCACTTGGAAGAGAAAACAGGAGACCTAGTATCTGTGAGACAACCTGAAAGAGAAGACAGCAGACCTGGTATCCATGAGACCACCCGGAAGAGAAGACAGCAAACCAGAAGCATGAGGCAGGCCGAGAGACGTGAACCAGAAAAACCAGTAGCGTGAGGCAGGCCAAGAGACGTGAAACGGCAGACCAGAAACGTGAGACCAGAACGTGCAACAGCGTGACTGATCAGAAGCGTGGGGCAGGCCGTGAGACATGAAACGGCAGACCAGAAGCGTGAGTGCAAGCTGTGAAACTGTGAGACGGTGAAAGTAGGAGTTGTGTGAAACAACCTAGAGAAGGAATTCGGTGAAGCATTAGAAAGAACTCAACGTATTTCCAGATTTCTTCAAGAGAGGTTAGAGAGTGTTGTGGTGGACTTCTAAGCGGTAGTGAAGCAGCCTATTCAATTCAACAGAGGCAAGACAAGCTAGAAGAAGGGTAGACACAGTAAGTGACACTCTTTGTATTGTACTTGCTTTGTATTTGCAATAGTGAAAGGAACAGAGAATTAAGACATCCATTATAACTACATTGTGAACATCGGGAGTACCACACTGGTATTCTCAAGTATAGCGGATTGTCTCGGTAGAGGAAGAGCTTCTACCATCGTGGATGTACGTCACATTGATAGAACCATGTAAATCTCTTGTGTCCTTACTTTGATTTACATTCTGTGTTTTGAATTGAGTTATGAACGCAGCTAAAGTATCACTGAACCCATAACCTAAAAAGACCTAATCAAGAACATCCAATCTGTCTAATAGGCAAGGTGTCTGAAAGGTGACTTTGGGGACTATTATGATTAGTAGGTAACAATAGATCTACCTTAGTCGAATCTGAGAAAGAGTTCACTTTTAAGAAGTAGTTGAAGTTGTTCACATACCTGCGTATTGATGAGAGCGAAAGTATTAAAGAAGTAGAATACTTTGGCTTAAGTTATCAGAATTTTAAGGGGTATGATACTGATTCACCCCCCTCTCAGTATCACAAACTAGTAGATCCTAGGGTGAAGTTGGGAACTTCACTTAATTACTAAAAAATGAGACCATCTCTTCATTTCTTCCTAAGAAGCCACCATATTTCGTTATAATGACTCATTCAAACTTAAAGATCTTGAAAACAGCTTATATGACCACATCATTCACTAAATTCATTACAACAACCTCATCTATAGTCTCTCGGGACTAGCAATTTAATGAATTGCATTAAACCAAGAGTTTTTGATGATTTATAGCATTTCTCACAAGCATTTGATGCTTAATTACTCAAAAATGAGACCGGCTCTTCATTTCTTCTTAACAATGATCCTTATTTCGTTGTAATGACTCATTCACACTTATTGATCTTGAAAATAGGTTGTATGACCACATCATTCACTAAATTCATTGCAACAAACTCATCTATACTCTCTTGCGACTAAGAATTTGTTGAATTGCATTAAACAAAGAGTCTTTGATGATTTGTAGCCTTTCTCACAAGTATTTGATGCTTAATTACACACAAATGAGATGGACTCTTCATTTCTTCATAACAAGGCCTCACATTTCATTGTAATGACTCATCACACTTAAAGATCTTGAAAATAGCATGTATGACCACATCATTCACTAAATTCATTGCAAAAACCTCATCTATACTCTCTTGGGACTAGGAATTTGTTGAATGGTATTAAACAAAGAGTCTTTAAAGATTTCTAGCATTTTTCACAAGTATTTGATGCTAATTACTAAAAAATGAGACGAACTCTTCATCTCTCCATAACAAGGCCCCACATTTCGTTGTAATGACTCATTGACAATTAATGATCTTTAAAACAGCTTGTATGACTACATCGTTCACTAAATTGGTTGGAACAACCTTATCTATACACTCTTGGGACTACAAATATGTTGAATTGCATTAAACAAAGTGTCTTTGATGATTAATAGTATTTCTCACAAGAATTTGATGCTTAATTACCAAAAAATGACACCATCTCTTCATTTCTTCCTAAAAAGGCTCTACTTCTCGTTGTAAAGACTCATTCACACTAAAAGATCTTAAAAACAGGTTGTGTGACCACATCATTCACTAAATTCACTGCAACAACCTCATCTATACACTTTTGGGACTAGGAATATGTTGAATTGCATTAAACATAGAGTATTTGATGCTTAATTACTCAAAAATGAGGTCGCCTCATCATTTCTTCCCAACAAGGCTCCATATCATTCACTAAATTCAGTGCAATAACCTCATCTATATTCTCTTAGGACTAAGAATATGTAGAATTGCCTTAAACAAAGAGTATTTGATGATTTCTAGCATTTCTCACAACTATTTGATGCTTAATTACTCAAAAAAGAGACCGTCTTTTCATTTCTTCCTAACAAGTCTCCACTTTTCATTATAATGACTCATTCTCTCTTAAAGATCATGAAAACAGCTTGTATGACCACATCATTCATTAAATTCATTGCAACAACCTCATCTATACTCTCTTGGGACTAGGAATATGTTGAATTGCATTAAACAAAGAGTTTGCGATGATTTATAGCATTTCTCACAAGCATTTGAGGCTTAGTTACTCAAAAATGAGACCGTCTCTTCATTTCTTCCCAACAAGCCTCCACTTTTCATTGTAATGACTCATTCACCTTTTAAGATCTTGAAAACAGCTTGTGTGACCACATCATTCACTATATTCATTTCAACAACAACATCTATACACCCTTAGGACTTGGAATCTGTTGAATTTCACTAAACAAAGGTTCCTTGATGATTTATAGCATTTCTCACAAGTATTTGATGCTTAATTACTCAAAAATGAGGCCATCTCTTCATTTCTTCCCAACAAGACACCACATCATTCACTAAATTCATTGTAACAACCTCATCGGTAGTCTCTCGGGTCTAGGAATATGTTGAATTGCATTAAACAGAAAGTTTTTGATGATTTATAGCATTTCTCACAAGCATTTGATGCATAATTAGTCAAAAATGAGACCGTCTTTTTATTTCTTCCTAGCAAGGCTCCACATTTCATTGTAATGACTCATTCACACTTGAAGATCTTCAAAACTACTTGTATGACCACATGATTAACTAAATTCATTGGAACAACCTCATTTAAACTCTCTTGGGACTAGGAATATGTTGAATTGCATTAAATAAAGAGTTTTTGATGATTTATAGCATGTTTCACAAGTATTTGATGCTTAATCTCTCAAAAAAGAGACCGTTTCTTCATTTCCTCCCAACAAGGCCCCACTTTTCGTTGTAATGACTCATTCACACTTAAAGATCTTGAAAACAGCTCGTATGACCGCATCATTCACTATATTCATTGCAACAACCACATATATACACCCATGGGACTAGGAATCTGTTGAATTGCATTAAACAAAGAGTCTTTGATGCAATTCATTTGATGCAATTCACTGTATTCACAAGTATTTGATGCTTAATTACTCAAAAATGAGACCATCTCTTTATTTCTTCCTAAGAAGGCTCCATATTTCATTTTAATGGCTCATTCAAACCTAAAGATCTTGAAAATAGCTTGTATGACAACATCATTCACTAAATTCATTGCAACAACCTCATCTATACTCTCTCAGGACTAGGAATATGTTGAATTGCGTTAAACAAAGAGTTTTTGATCATTTATAGCATTTCTCACAAGCATTTGATACCTAATTACTCAAAAATGAGATTGTCTCTTCATTTCTTCCTAACAAGGCTCCACATTTCATTGTAACGACTCATTCCCATTTAAAGATCTTGAAAACAGCTTGTATGACCATATCATTCATTAAATTCATTGCAACAACCTCATCTACACTCTCTAGGGACTAGGAATATGTTGAATTGCATTAAACAAAGAGTTTTTAATGATTTATAGCATTTCTCACAAGCATCCAATGCTTAATTATTCAAAAATAAGTCTGTCTTTTCATTTCTTCTGAACAAGGCTCCACTTTTCGTTATAATGACTCATGCACACTTAAAGATCTTGAAAACAGCTTGTATAACCACATCCTTCACTAAATTCATTACAAGAACCTCATCTATACTGTCTTGGGGTTAGGAATATGTTGAATTGCATTAAAGATAGAGTCTTTGATGATTAATAGCATTTTTCAAAAGTATTTGATGCTTAATTACACAAAAATGAGACCGTCTCTTCATTTCTTCCTAACAAGGCTCCACTTTTCGTTGTAATGACTCATCAACACTTAAAGATCTTGAAAACAGCTTTTATGACCACATCATTCACTAAATTCATTGCAACAACCTCATCTATACTCTCTCGGGACTAGGAATATGTTGAATTGCACTAAACAAAGAGTTTTTGATGATTTATAGCATTTCTCACAAGTATTTGATGCTTACTTACTCAAAAAAGAGACCGTCTCTTCATTTCTTCCTAACAGGGCTCCACTTTTCGTTGTAAGGGCTCGTTCACCCTTAAAGATCTTGAAAACTGGTTGTATGACCAAATCATTCACTATATTCGTCACAAAACAACCTCATTTATACTCTCTCGGGACAAGGAATATGTTGAATTGCATTAAACAAAGTGTCTTTGATCATTTATAGCATTCCTCACAAGCATTTGATGCTTAATTACTCAAAAATGAGACTGTCTCTTTATTTCTTCCTAACAAGGCTCCACTTTTCGTTGTAAGGGCTCATTGACCCTTAAAGATCTTGAAAACTGGTTGTATGACCAAATCATTCACTAAATTCATTGCAACAACCTCATCTATACTCTCTTGGGACTAGGAATATGTTGAATTGCATTAAACAAGGAGTCTTTGATGATTTCTAGCATTTCCCATAAGTATTTCATCCTTAATTACTAAAAAATGAGACCGTCTCTTCATTTCTTCCTAACAAGGCTCCACTTTTCATTGTAATCACTCAATCAACCTTTAAGATCTTGAAAACAGGTTGTATGAACTCATCATTCACTAAATTCATTGCAACAACCTCATCTATACTCTCTTTGGGACTAGGAATATGTTGAATTGCATTAAACAAAGAGTCTTTGGTGATTTCTAGCATTTCTCACAAGCATTTGATGCTTAATTACTCAAAAATGACGCCGACTCTTATTTCTTCTTAACAAGGCTCCGTTTTTCATTGTAATGACTCATTCACCCTTAAAGATCTTGAAAACAGGTTGTATGACCACATGATTCACTAAATTCATTGCAACCACCTCATCTATACTCTCTTGGGACGAGGAATATGTTGAATTGCATTAAACAAAGAGTCTAGGATGATTGATAGCTTTTCTCACAAGCATTTGATGCTTAATTACTCAAAAATGAGACCGTCTCTTCATTTCTTCCTAACAAGGGTCCACTTTTCGTTGTAAGGGCTCATTCAACCTTAAAGATCTTGAAAACAGGTTGTATGACCAAATCATTCACTAAATTCATTGCAACAACCTCATCTATACTCTCTTGGGACTAAGAATATGTTGAATCGCATTAACAAAGAGTCTTTGATGATTGATAGCATTTCTCTCAAGCATTTGATGCCTAATTACTCAAAAATGAGGCCGACTCTTATTTCTTCCTAACAAGGCTCCACTTTTCATTATAATGACTCATTCACCCTTAAAGATCTTGAAACAGGTTGTATGACCACAGCATTCACTAAATTCATTGCAACCACCTCATCTATACTCTCTTGGGACAAGGAATATGTTGAATTGCATTAAACAAAGAGTCTATGATGATTGATAGCATTTCTCACAAGCGTTTGACGCTTAATTACTCAAAAATTAGACCGTCTCTTATTTCTTCCTAGCAAGGCCCGACTTTTCGTTGTAATGACTCATTCAACCTTAAAGATCTTGAAAACAGGCTGTATGACCACATGATTCACTAAATTCATTGCAACCACCTCATCTATACTCTCTTGGGATGAGGAATATGTTGAATTGCATTAAATAAGGAGTCTTTGATGATTGATAGGATTTCTCACAAGGATTTGATGCTTAATTACTCAAAAATGAGACTGTCTCTTCATTTCTTCCTAACAAGGCTCCACTTTTCATTGTACTGACTCATTCAAGCTTAAAGATCTTGAAAACAGGTAGTATGACAGCATCATTCATTAAATTCATTGCAACAACCTCATCTATACTCTCCCGGGACTAGGAATATGTTGAATTGCATTAAACAATGAGTCTTTGATGATTGATAGCATTTCTCACAAGCATTTGATGCTTAATTACTCAAAAATGAGACTGTCTCTTCATTTCTTCCTAACAAGGCTCCACTTTTCGTTGTAATGACTCATTCACACTAAAACATCTTGCAAACAGCTTGTATGACCATATCATTCACTAAATTCACTGCAACAACCTCATCTATACTCTCTTGGGACTAAGAATATGTTGAATTGCATTAAACAATGTGTCTTTGATGATTTCTAGCATTTCTCACAAGCATTTGATGCTTAATTACTCAAAAATGAGACTGTCTCTTCATTTCTTCCTAACAAGGCTCCACTTTTCGTTGTAAGGGCTCATTGGCCCTTAAAGATCTTGAAAACTGGTTGTATGACCAAATCATTCACTAAATTCATTGCAACAACCTCATCTATACTCTCTTGGGACTAGGTATATGTTGAATTGCATTAAACGAAGAGTCTTTCATGATTTATAGCATTTCTCACAAGCATTTGATGCTTTATTACTCAAAAATGAGACCGTCTCTTCATTTCTTCCTAAGAAGGCTCCACTTTTTGTTGTAAAGGCTCATTCACCCTTGAAGATCTTGAAAACAGGTCGTATCACAAAATCATTCCCTAAATTCATTGCAACAACCTCATCTATACTCTCGTGGGACTAGGAATACGTTTAATTGCATTCAACAAAGAGTCTTTGATAATATATAGCATTTCTCACAAGCATTTAATGCTTAATTACTCAAAAATGAGGCCGACTCTTATTTCTTCCTAACAAGGCTCTGCTTGTCGTTGTAATGACTCATTCACCCTTAAAGATCTTGAAAACAGGTTGTATGACCACATGATTCATTAAATTCATTGCAACCACCTCATCTATACTCTCTTGGGACGAGGAATATGTTGAATTGCATTAAACAAAGAGTCTAGGATGATTGATAGCTTTTCTCACAAGCATTTGATGCTTAATTACTCAAAAATGAGACCGTCTGTTCATTTCTTCCTAACAAGGCTCCACTTTCGTTGTAAAGGCTCATTCACCCTTAAATATCTTGAAAACAGGTTGTATGACAAAATCATTCCCTAAATTCATCGCAACAACCTCATCTATACTCTCTTGGGACTAGGAATACGTTGAATTGCATTCAACAAAGAGTCTTTGATGATTTCTAGCATTTTTCACAAGTATTTGATGCTTAATTACTCAAAAATAAGACCGTCTCTTCATTTCTTCCTAACGAGGCTCCACTATTCGTTGTAATGACTCATTCAACCTTAAAGATCTTTAAAGCTGGTTGTGTGACCACATCGTTCACTAAATTCCTTGCAACAACCTCATTTATACTCCCTTGGTACTAGGAATATGTTGAATTGCATTGAACAAAGAGTCTTTGATGATTTCTAGCATTTCTCACAAGTATTTGATGCTTAATTACTCAAAAATGAGATTGTCTCTTCTTTTCTTCCTAGCAAGTCTCCATTTTTCGTTGTAAGGGCTCATTCACCCTTAAGGATCTTGAAAACTGGTTGTATGGCCAAATCATTCACTAAATTCATTGCAACAACCTCATCTATTCTCTCTTGGGACTAGGAATATGTTGAATTGCATTAAACAAAGAGTCTTTGATGATTTATAGCATTTCTCACAAGCATTTGATGCTTAATTACTAAAAAATGAGACTGTTTGTTCATTTCTTCCTAACATGGCTCCACTTTTCATTGTAATGACTCATTCACACTAAAACATCTTGAAAACAGCTTGTATGACCATATCATTCCCTAAATTCACTGCAACAACCTCATCTATACTCTCTTGGGAAGAAGAATATGTTGAATTTCATTAAGCAAAGAGTCTTGGGTGTGGAAAACCCGAAAAAGACGTGGCTTAGGGACCTAAGGCACCCAATGAATCAAAGAACAACCAGGAAAGCTAAATCAGAGTTTAATATCACAAACCCTAGACCCAATATTCGAAGGAACACGAACTTAGGGTATTTAAGATGGATATGGACACCACACTCTAGAAAATAAAGGAATTGGGAGTGATAAGTCAATTTGAACGCCACAAGAAGAATTACCTCTTGATAAATTCTTTAGTTCTTAAAAGAACCGAGGGAGAAAAACCCTTGCTTTCTATTTCGCTTAAAGTTGTTTGATTTCCAAAGCTTACAAGGGGTGCCTATTTATAGGCTAAGATGGCAATCCTAAAGAGGCAAAATGCGTAATTAGGAGAAATCCTTATTTTGGAGTAATTTTTGACAAATTCTAGCACATACAATGAACTTCTTTTTAGGAGTGATGCTATTACTTAGCCTGACCTATTAAGTATTCCAATTATATTAATTAGGCTTGGACTCTCTTTAAAACTTGAATTCGCACCATTTGAATTTTGGTTGGCCTGAATGTCCTGAATCAGCCCATTTAGTGCTTCTTTAATCTTTTTGGCTCTAGTTCATGTTATTGGGCCTTCTGGAATGTGCAATGGACTTCTTGCATCCATTAAAGCTCTAGCTCATGTAATTGGGCCCTTTTGGAATGGGCAATGGACCTTTTGCATCCATTAAAGCTCTAGCTTGTGTCATTGGGTCTTCTGGATTGTGCAATGGACCTCTTGCATCTTTTGAAGCCTTCAACCCATCATCTCCATGGTTCTCATCATTCCCCCCTCCTCAAAAAGATTCACCCTCGAATCATCACCTACATCAAAAGGGGAAAGGTCAGAAACGTTAAATGTTGCACTTACATTATACTCACCAGGAAGGTCCAACTTATAAGCATTGTCATTAATTTGTGCTACAACTTGGAAGGGACCATCTCCTCTAGGTTGTAGCTTTGAACGCCTTTGAGCTAGGAATCATTCCTTGCGCATATGCACCCAAACCCAATCACTAGGTTCAAACACCACCTTTTTTCGTCCCTTGTTGACATGGGATGCGTATTGCTCAATTTGTTTTTTAATATGTTGCCGCACCTTCTCATGCAATTTTTTAATCATGTCAACTTTGCATTCACCATCAATGCTGGCATACTCATTGACAAGTATAGGTACCAAATCCAAAGGAGTCAACGGATTAAAGCCATATACAATTTCAAATGGAGAGTAGCTAATAGTAAAATGAACACTCCTATTATATGCAAACTCGACATGTGGTAAACAATCTTCCCATGTTTTCAAATTTGTTTGAATAATAGCATGCAAAAGAGTAGAAAGAATTTGATTAATCACCTCAGTCTACCCATCAGTTTGTGGATGACAAGTAGTTGAAAACAATAGCTTAGTACCTAACTTAACCCACAAAGTCTTCCAGAAGTAGCTTAAGAACTTTGTATCTCGGTTTGAAACAATGCTCCGTGGCATGCCATGCAAATGTACTACTTCTCTAAAGAACAAGTCAACCACATTGTTTGCATCATCAATTTTATAGCATGGGATGAAGTGTGCTATCTTTGAAAATTTGTCAACAATAACAAATACAGAATCCCTACCCCTTTTTGTTTGTGGCAATCCTAGTACAAAGTCCATGGATAAATCAACCTAGGGATGGCTAGGTATGGGTAAAAGGGTATACAAGCCATGGGGTAAAACTCTAGATTTGGCTTGTTTGCATGTTATGCATTTCTCACATATCCTCTCAACTCCTAATAAGTTTGCAGTAAGTGTATAAATAAGGGCATACCTGCGAGATAATGCATCAGCTACCACATGGTCCTTACCTTCTTTATATTTGATGTTGTAGGGAAAGGTCTCAATGAATTCAATCCACTTGGCATGTCTTTTGTTCAACTTTCCTTGTCCCTTCAAGTGCTTCAACAATTCATGGTCAATATGGATGACAAACTCCTTGGGCCAAAGGTAATGTTGCCATGTCTCCAAAACCCATACCAATGCATACATTTCTTTATCATAAGTAGGATAATTAAGGCTTGCTCCACTTAGCTTTTCACTGAAGTAAGCAATTGGGCGCCTTTCCTACATCAAAATAGCTCTGATGCCAATAACTGAAGCATCACACTCTATCTCAAAAGTTTTTCAAAGTTAGGTAAAACAAGTAGGGGTGCATAACTTAATTTTTCCTTGATGCAATTAAAAGCCTTGTCTTGGTCACTATCCCACCTAAAACTCGTGTTCTTTTTGATAAGCTCAGTGAGTGGTGCAGCAATGGTGCTAAAGTCCCTAACAAAGCATCTATAGAAACTAGCTAGACCATGAAAGCTACGCACATCACTAATTGACTTAGGTGTAGGCCAATCACGAATTGCCTTAACTTTTTCCTCGTCAACCTCAACACCTTTAGAACTCACAACATAGCCAAGAAATGTGATTTGATTAGTACAAAAAGAACATTTCTTTAAGTTAGCATACAATTTCTTAGAATGTAAAACATTTACAATAGAACGTAAATGATCAAGATGCTCTTATAGGGTTTTACTATAGACCAAAATATCATCAAAATACACAACCACAAATTTACCAATGAATGGACGCAAAACATGATTCATTAGTCACATAAAAGTGCTTGGTGTATTAGTGAGACCAAATGGCATAACAAGCCATTTATACAAACCGTACTTAGTTTTGAAAGTTGTTTTCCACTCATCTCCCTCTCTCATCCTAATATGATGATATCCACTTTTCAAATCAATCTTAGAAAAGACATAAGAACCATGCAATTCATCCAACATGTCATCTAATCTAGGTATGGGGTGATGATACTTTACAGTAATTTTGTTGATTGCTCGACAATCAACACACATCCTCCAAGTCCCATCTTTCTTGGGTACAAGTAGAACAGGAACAGCACATGGACTCATGCTTTTTCTCACATATCCTTTGGAAATAAGCTCCTTAACCTACCTTTGAAGCTCCTTTGTCTCCTCAGGATTACTCTTATATATTGGCCGATTAAGGATGGATGCACCTGAGATGAAATCAATTTGATGCTCAATTCCTCTATTAGGTGGCAATCCACTTGGAACATCATCAAGGAATACATCCTCAAATTCCTGCAATAGAGCAACAACAACACTAGGCAAAGATGGGTCAAACTTGTTAGTGTTAAAATAAGTCTCCTTGTACAGAAGTACGATCATAGGTTGTTTGGCATAGAATGCTCTTTTGACTTCACTCACTTTTGCATAGAAACTTTCTCTTTGCTTCTCTTTCTTTTGTGTCGTCACATTTTCTCCTCTCATTTCTCTTTTATCAATCTTTCTTTTCTGTTCACTCTCATTTTTAATCCTTAATTGATCCTCATAAGCTTGTTGAGGTGATAATGGTACAAGCGTGACGGGTTTTCCATTCATTACAAAGGAATATTGATTCTTGAAGCCATCATGCATAACTTGCTTGTCAAATTGCCATAGTCTTCCTAATAGAATATGGCCCACATGCATAGGTACAACATCACATAAAACTTCATCATGGTACCTTCCGATAGAAAATGATATGAGCACTTGCTTATTTACCTTGACTTCACCACTCTCATTTAACCATTGAAGCTTATATGGCCTAGGATGCTTCATAATAGGTAAATCCAACTTCTCAACCATAATTGTGTTAGCAACATTAGTGCAACTCCCACCATCAATAATCATACTACATACCTTATCTTTGATGAGACACCTCGTCTGAAAGATATTATCTCGTTGCACCTCATTTTAGGTATGCATCAGGATCAATCTTACCTTGGAATGGAGGAATTGCCATTTTAATACGGCCCAAATTATGGTCATAGGTGCCTTGCCTCCCAAATTCTCTTTGATCCCTTCTATTGTTAGCAGTTCTGACCACGGTAGTTTGATCATCAAATTCATCATCTTTTACATCATCTTCATGGTTATAGGCATGTCTCAACTGCCTTCTTGCTTTAGGAGTCTCATATTCCCCATGCCTCCTTTGCAACTCAGCTATAGTATTAGATTGCTCCTCCATCCTCTCCTTCATATCATTAAATCTAGTATTCATACGCTCAAATTGTTGTTGCATAGCTTTGATCATGAAGGACACATCACCAGCTCCCTCCTGAGTTGCACCTTTGTCTTTGGATGTCATAGTATTACTTCTACACAAAATAATAAGATACATCACAGAGCACTCCCTCACGTGTTTCACTCAAAAGAAGGTGTCACACTCCCTCATGTTTACACTCTTTATGGCTTTTTCTTTATATGAACTTTCACTCTTGCCTTTTACCACTCGAATTTCTCCTTTCAGCTCTATAAAGAACTAAACAAAGTAAATCAAGAGTATTGATTTTGCACAGAATAAGATAAATGGTGTAGAATTGAACAAATTGGAGAACAAGGAATAAAAAAAACTAAAAAGGATATCAAGGCAACAAAATTTAATGAACTAAACTCACAAAAATCAGGATAGGGGTAGTTAAATTTAGAGGACAAACGTGGGTAACAAGATAGGAAAATGGATGGCAAAATTAAAGTTGATCAAGAAAACTTTGATATTATTGTGGCAATAAGACCAAACTGTTAATTTATCAATAACTTGAATTTGATGTTTTCTTTCTTTTCTTCTTCTTTTTTTTTCTTTTTTTTTTCGTTGATCCTTCCTTTTGTTTTTTTTTTTTCTTTTTCTTTTACTCAACACAAAACAACAGTAGAACTTAGATTAGCAATCGACTAGAAATTAGCACGTTGAGAAGGATTGCAGACAAACAGATTTGTGCATTTGAATTGTAATGCACATAATAGACAAATTGAATAGATAAAAATAAATCACAAGGTAGAAATTTGAAGAGTGAGTGGATTCAANCAGAACTTAATTTTTCCTTGATGCAATTAAAAGCCTTGTCTTGGTCACTATCCCACCTAAAACTCCGTGTTCTTTTTGATAAGCTCAGTGAGTGGTGCAGCAATGTGCTAAAGTCCCTAACAAAGCATCTATTAGAAACTAGCTAGACCATGAAAGCTACGCACATCACTAATTGACTTAGGTGTAGGCCAATCACGAATTGCCTTAACTTTTCCTCGTCAACCTCAAACACCTTTAGGAAACTCACAACATAGCCAAGAAATGTGATTTGATTTGTACAAAAGAACATTTCTTTAAGTTAGCATACAATTTCTCAGAATGTAACACATTTACAATAGAACGTAAATGATCAAGATGCTCTTCTAGGGTTTTACTATAGACCAAAATATCATCAAAATACACAACCACAAATTTACTAATGAATGGACGCAAACATGATTCATTAGTCACATAAAAGTGCTTGTGTATTAGTGAGACCAAATGGCATAACAAGCCATTTATACAAACCGTACTTAGTTTTGAAAGCTGTTTTCCACTCATCTCCCTCTCTCATCCTAATATGATGATATCCACTTTTCAAATCAATCTTAGAAAAGACATAAGAACCATGCAATTCATCCAATATGTCATCTAATCTAGGTCTGGGGTGATGATACTTCACAGTAATTTTGTTGATTGCTCGACAATCAACACACATCCTCCAAGTCCCATCTTTCTTGGGTACAAGTTAGAACAGGAACAGCACATGGACTCATGCTTTTTCTCACATATCCTTTGGAAATAAGCTCCTTAACCTACCTTTGAAGCTCCTTTGTCTCCTCAGGATTACTCTTATATACTGGCCGATTAAGGATGGATGCACCTGAGATGAAATCAATTTGATGCTCAATTCCTCTATTAGGTGGCAATCCACTTGGAACATCATCAAGGAATACATCCTCAAATTCCTGCAATAGAGCAACAACAACACTAGGCAAAGATGGGTCAAAATTGTTAGTGTTAAAATAAGTCTCCTTGTATAGAAGTACGATCATAGGTTGTTTGGCATAGAATGCTCTTTTGACTTCACTCTCTTTTGCATAGAAACTTTCTCTTTGCTTCTCTTTCTTTTGTGTCATCACATTTTCTCCTCTCATTTCTCTTTTATCAATCTTTCTTTTCTGTTCACTCTCATTTTTAATCCTTAATTGATCCTCATAAGCTTGTTGAGGTGATAATGGTACAAGAGTGACGGGTTTTCCATTCATTACAAAGGAATATTGATTCTTGAAGCCATCATGCATAACTCGCTTGTCAAATTGCCATGGTCTTCCTAATAGAATATGGCCCACATGCATAGGTACAACATCACATAAAACTTCATCACGGTACCTTCCGATAGAAAATGATATGAGCACTTGCTTATTTACCTTGACTTCACCACTCTCATTTAACCATTGAAGCTTATATGGCCTAGGATGCTTCATAATAGGTAAATCCAACTTCTCAACCATAATTGTGTTAGCAACATTAGTGCAACTCCCACCATCAATAATCATACTACATACCTTATCTTTGATCAGACACCTCGTCTAAAAGATATTATCTCGTTGCACCTCATTTTAGGTATGCATCAGGATCAATCTTACCTTGGAATGGAGGAATTGCCATTTTAATACGGCCCAAATTATGGTCATAGGTGCCTTGCCTCCCAAATTCTCTTTGATCCCTTCTATTGTTAGCAATTCTGACCACGGTAGTTTGATCATCAAATTCATCATCTTCTACATCATCTTCATGGTCATAGGCATGTCTCAACTGCCTTCTTGCTTTAGGAGTCTCATATTCCCCATGCCTCCTTTGCAACTCAGCTATAGTATTAGATTGCTCCTCCATCCTCTCCTTCATATCATCAAATCTGGTATTTATATGCTCAAATTGTTATTGCATAGCTTTGATCATGAAGGACACATCACTAGCTCCCTCCTGAGCTGCACCTTTGTCTTTGGATGTCATAGTATTACTTCTACACAAAATAATAAGATACATCACAGAGCACTCCCTCACGTGTTTCACTCAAAAGAAGGTGTCACACTCCCTCATGTTTACACTCTTTATGGCTTTTTCTTTATATGAACTTTCACTCTTGCCTTTTACCACTCGGATTTCTCCTTTCAGCTCTATAAAGAACTAAACAAAGTAAATCAAGAGTATTGATTTTGCACAGAATAAGATAAATGGTGTAGAATTGAACAAATTGGAGAACAAGGAATAAAAAAAAACTAAAAAGGATACCAAGGCAAACGAATTTAATGAACTAAACTCACAAAAATCAGGATAGGGGTAGTTAAATTTAGAGGACAAACGTGGGTAACAAGATAGGAAAATGGATGGCAGAATTAAAGTTGATCAAGAAAACTTTGATATTATTGTGGCCAATAAGACCAAACTGTTAATTTTATCAATAACTTGAATTTGATGTTTTCTTTCTTTTCTTCTTCTTTTTTTTTCAGTTTTTTTCGTTGATCCTTCCTTTTGTTTTTTGTTTTTCTTTTTCTTTTGCTCAACACAAAACAACAGTAGAACACTTAGATTAGCAATTCGACTAGAAATTAGCACGTTGAGAAGGATTGCAGACAAACAGATTTGTGCATTTGAATTGTAATGCACATAATAGACAAATTGAATAGATAAAAATAAATCACAAGGTAGAAAATTAAAGAGTGAGTGGATTCAACCTGATTTAGAACTAGGCTCTGATACCAACTGATGCGGAAAACCCCAAAAAGATGAGGCTTAGGGACCCAACGCACACAATGAATCAAAGAATAACCAGGAAAGCTAAATCAGAGTTTAATAACACAAACCCTAGACCCAATATTCAAAGGAACATGAACCTAGGGTATTCAAGATGGATATGGTTGCCATACTCCAAAAAAGAAAGGAATTAGGAGTGATAAGTCAATTTGAACACCACAAGAAGAATTACCTCTTCATAAGTTCTTTAGTTCTTAAAAGAACCGAGGGAGAAAAACCCTTGCTTTCTATTTCACTCAAAGTTGTCTGATTTCCAGAGCTTACAAGGGCTGCCTATTTATAGGCTAAGATGGCAATCCTAAAAAGGCAAAATTCATAATTAGGAGAAATCCTTATTTTGGAGTAATTTCAGACAAATTCCAGCACATACAATGAACTCTTATTTAGGAGTGATGCTATTACTTAGTCTGACCTATTAAGTATTCCAATTATATTAATTAGGCCTGGACTCTCTTTAAAACTTGAATTCGCACCACTTGAAGCTTGGTTGGCCTGAATGTCCTAAATTAGCCCATTTAGTGCTTCTTTAATCTTTTTGGCTCTAGTTCATGTTATTGGGGCTTCTGGAATGTGCAATGCACCTCTTGCATCCATTGAAGCTCTAGCTTGTGTAATTGGGCTTTATGGAATGTGCAATGGACCTCTTGCCTCCATTAAAGCTCTAGCTTGTGTTATTGGGGCTTCTGTATTATGCAATGAACCTCTTGCATCTATTGAAGCCTTCAACCCATTATCTCCACGGTTCCCATCAGTCTTTGATGATTTCTAGCATTTCTCACAAGTATTTGATGCTTAATTACACAAAAATGAGACCGTCTCTTCATTTCTTCCTAACATGGCTCCACTTTTTGTTGTAATCACTCATTCAACCTTAAAGACCGTAAAAATAGGTTGTATGACCACATCATTCACTAAATTCATCGCAACAACCTCAACTATACTCTCTTGGGACTAGGAATATGTTGAATTGCATCAAACAAAGAGTCTTTGATGATTAGTAGCATTTCTCACAAGGATTTGATGCTTAATTACTCAAAAATCACACCATCTCATCATTTCTTCCGAACAAGGCTCCACTTTTCGTTGTAAAGACTCATTCACCCTTAAAGATCTTGAAAACAGGTTGTATGACCACATCATTCACTAAGTTCATTGCAACAACATCATCTATACTCTCTTGGGACTAGGAATATGTTGAATTGCATTAAACAAAGAGTCTTTGATGATTTCTAGCGTTTCTCATAAATATTTGATGCTTAATTACTAAAAAATGAGACCGTCTCCTCATTTCTTCCTAACAAGACTCCACTTTTCGTTGTAAGAGCCCATTCACCCTTAAAGATCTTGAATACAGGTTGTATGACCACATCATTCACTATATTCATTGCAACCACCTCATCTATACTCTCTTGGGTCAAGGAATATCTTGAATTGCATTAAAAAAAGAATCTTTCATGATTGATAGCATTTCTCACAAGGATTTGATGCTTAATTACTCAAAAATGAGACCGTCTCTTCATTTCTTCCCAACGAGGCTCCACTTTTCGTTGTAATGACTCATTCACACTAAAACATCTTGAAAACAGCTTGTATGACCACATCATTCACTAAATTCATTGCAACAACCTCATATATACTCTCTTGGGACTACAAATTTGTTGAATCGCACTAAACAAGGAGTCTTTGATTATTGATAGCATTTCTCACGAGCATTTGATGCTTACTCAAAATGGAGACTGTCTCTTCATTTCATCCTAACAAGGCTCCACTTCTCGTTGTAATGACTCATTCACCCTTAAAGATCTTGAAAACAGGATGTATGAACACATCATTCACTAAGTTCATTGCAACAACCTCATCTATACTCTCTTGGGATGAGGAATATGTTGAATTGCATTAAACAAAGAGTCTTTGATGATTGGTAGCATTTCTAACAAGGATTTGATGCTTAATTACTCAAAAAAGAGACCGTTTCTTCATTTCTTCCTAACAAGGCTCCACTTTTCGTTGTAATGCCTCATTCACACTAAAAGATCTTGAAAACAGCTTGTATCACCACATCATTCACTAAATTCATTGCAACAACCTCATCCATACTCTCTTGGGATGAGGAATATGTTGAATTGCACTAAACAAAGAGTCTTTGACGATTTCTAGCATTTCTCACAAGTATTTGATGCTTAATTACTCAAAAATGAGACCGTCTCTTCATTTCTTCCTAAGAAGGCTCCACTTCTCGTTGTAATGACTCATTCACCCTTAAAGATCTTGAAAACAGGTTGTATGAACACATCATTCACTAAGTTCCTTGCAACAACCTCATTTATGCTCTCTTGGGACTACGAATTTGTTGAATTGCATTAAACAATGAGTCTTTGATGATTTCTAGCATTTCTCACAAGTATTTGATGCTTAATTACTCAAAAATGAGACCGTCTCTTCATTTCTTCCTAACAACGCTCCACTTTTTGTTGTAAGAGCTCATTCACCCTTAAAGATCTTGAATACAGGTTGTATGACCACATCATTCCCTAAATTCATTGCAACCACCTCATCTATAATCTCTTGGGCCGTGGAATATGTTGAATTGCATATAACAAAGAGTCTTTGATGATTGATAGCATTTCTCACAAGGATTTGATGCTTAATTACTCAAAAAATGAGACCATCTCTTCATTTTTTCCTAACAAGGCTCAACTTTTCGTTGTAATGATTCATTCACCCTCACAGATCTTGAAAACAGGTTCCATGACCACATCATTCACTAAATTCATTGCAACAACCAGATCTAAACTCTGTTGGGAATAGGAATATGTTGCATTGCATTAAACAAAGAGTCTTTGATGATTTATAGCATTTCTCACAAGACTTTGATGCTTAATTACTCAAAAATCAGACCGTCCCTTCATTTCTTCCCAACAAGGCCCCACTTTTCATTGTAATCACACATTCACCTTTCAAGATCTTGAAAACAGCTTGCGTCACCACATCATTCACTAAATTCACTGCAACAACCTCATTTATACTCTCCTGCGACTATGAATTTGTTGAATCGCATTTAACAAAGAGTCTTTGATGAATGATAGCATTTCTCACAAGCATTTGATGCTTAATTACTCAAAAATGACACTGTCTCTTCATTTCTTCCTAACAAGGCACCATTTTTTATTGTAAGGGCTCATTCGCCCTTAAAGATATTGAAAACAGGTTGTATGTCCTCATCATTCACAAAATTCATTGCAACCACCTCATCCATACTCTCTTGGGATGAGGAATATGTTGAATTGCATTAAACAATGAGTCTTTGATGATTGGTAGCACCTCTCACAACGATTTGATGCTTCATTACTCAAAAATGAGACCATCTCTTCATTTCTTCCTAACAAGGCTCCGCTTTTCGTTGTAACGACTCCTTCACCCTTAAAGATCTTGAAAACAAGTTGTATGATGACATCATTCACTAAGTTCATTGCAACAACCTCGTCTATACACTCTTGGGACTAGGAATATGTTGAATTGCATTAAACAATGAGTCTTTGATGATTTCTAGCATTTCTCACAAGAATTTGAAAAAAGAGAGTGTCTCTTCATTTCTTCCCAACAAGGCCCCACTTTTCGTTGTAATCACTCATTCACCTTTCAAGATCTTGAAAACAGCTTGTGTGACCACATCATTCACTAAATTCACTCCAACAACCTCATCTATACTCTCTTGGGAGTACGAATTTGTTGAATCGCATTGAACAAAGAGTCTTTGATGAATGATAGCATTTCTCACAAGCATTTGATGCTTAATTACTCAAAAATGACACTGTCTCTTCATCTCTTCCTAACAAGGCTCCATTTTTCATTGTAAGGGCTCATTCGCCCTTAAAGATATTGAAAACAGGTTGTATGTCCACATTATTCACAAAATTCATTGCAACGACCTCATCTATACTCTCTTGGGATGAGGAATACGTTGGGACTAGGAATATGTTGAATTGCATTAAACAATGAGACTTTGATGATTTCTAGCATTTCTCACAAGAATTTGAAAAAAGAGACCGTCTCTTCATTTCTTCCCAACAAGGCCCCACTTTTCGTTGTAATCACTCATTCACCTTTCAAGATCTTGAAAACAGCTTGTGTGACCACATCATTCAGTAAATTCACTGCAACAACCTCATCTATACTCTCTTGGGACTACGAATTTGTTGAATCACATTAAACAAAGAGTCTTTGATGATTTATAGCATTTCTCACAAGACTTTGATGCTTAATTACTCAAAAATGAGACCGTCCCTTCATTTCCTCCCAACAAGGCCCCACTTTTCGTTGTAATCACTCATTCACCTTTCAAGATCTTGAAAACAGCTTGTGTGACCACATCATTCACTAAATTCACTGCAACAACCTCATCTACACTCTCTTGGGACTATGAATTTGTTGAATCGCATTTAACAAAGAGTCTTTGATGAATGATAGCATTTCTCACAAGCATTTAATGCTTAATTACTCAAAAATGACACTGTCTCTTCATTTCTTCCTCACAAGGCTCCATTTTTCATTGTAAGGGCTCATTCGCCCTTAAAGATATTGAAAACAGGTTGTATGTCCACACTATTCACAAAATTCATTGCAACCCCCTCATCTATACTCTCTTGGGATGAGGAATATGTTGAATTGCATTAAACAATGAGTCTTTGATGATTGGTAGCACTTCTCACAAGGATTTGATGCTTCATTACTCAAAAATGAGACCATCTCTTCATTTCTTCCTAACAAGGCTCCACTTTTCGTTGCAATGACTCCTTGACCCTTAAAGATCTTGAAAACAAGTTGTATGACCACATCATTCACTAAGTTCATTGCAACAACCTCGTCTATACACTCTTGCGACTAGGAATATGTTGAATTGCATTAAACAAAGAGTCTTTGATGATTTATGGCATTTCTCACAAGAGTTTGATGCTTAATTACTCAAAAATGAGACCGTCTCTTCATTTCCTCCCAACAAGGCCCAACTTTTCGTTGTAATCACTCATTCACCTTTCAAGATCTTCAAAACAGCTTGTGCGACCACATCATTCACTAAATTCACTGCAACAACCTCATCTACACTCTCTTGGGACTACGAATTTGTTGAATCGCATTTAACAAAGAGTCTTTGATGAATGGTAGCATTTCTCACAAGCATTTGATGCTTAATTACTCAAAAATGAGATTGTCTCTTCATTTCTTCCTAACAAAGCTCCATTTCTTATTGCAAGGGCTCATTCGCCCTTAAAGATATTGAAAGTAGGTTGTATGTCCACATCATTCACAAAATTCATTGCAACCACCTCATCTATACTCTCTTGGGATGAGGAATATGTTGAATTGCATTAAACAATGAATCTTTGATGATTGGTAGCACTTCTCATAAGGATTTGATGCTTCATTACTCAAAAATGAGACCATCTCTTCATTTCTTCCTAACAAGGCTCCACTTTTCGTTGTAAGGACTCCTTCACCCTTAAAGATCTTGAAAACAAGTTTTATGACCACATCATTCTCTAAGTTCATTGCAACAACCTCGTCTATACACTCCTGGGACTAGGAATATGTTGAATTGCATTAAACAATGAGTCTTTGATGATTTCTAGCATTTCTCACAAGAATTTGAAAAAGGAGACCGTCTCTTCATTTCTTCCCAACAAGGCCCCACTTTTCATTGTAATCACTCATTCACCTTTCAAGATCTTGAAAACAGCTTGTGTGACCACATCATTCACTAAATTCACTGCAACAACCTCATCTATACTCTCTTGGGACTACGAATTTGTTGAATCGCATTAAACAAAGAGTCTTTGATGAATGATAGCATTTCTCACAAGCATTTGATGCTTAATTACACAAAAACGACACTGTCTCTTCATTTCTTCCTAACAAGGCTCCATTTTTCATTGTAAGGGCTCATTCGCCCTTAAAGATATTGAAAACAGGTTGTATGTCCACATTATTCACAAAATTCATTGCAACCACCTCATCTCTACTCTCTTGGGATGAGGAATACGTTGAATTGCATTAAACAATGAGTCTTTGATGATTGGTAGCACTTCTCACAAGGATTTGATGCTTCATTACTCAAAAATGAGACCATCTCTTCATTTCTTCCTAACAAGGCTCCACTTTTCGTTGTAATGATTCCTTCACCCCTAAAGATCTTGAAAACAAGTTGTATGACCACATCATTCACAAAGTTCATTGCAACAACCTCGTCTATGCACTCTTGGGACTAGGAATATGTTGAATTGCATTAAACAATGAGTCTTTGATGATTTCTAGCATTTCTCACAAGAATTTGAAAAAAGAGACCGTCTCTTCATTTCTTCCCAACAAGGCCCCACTTTTCGTTGTAATCACTCATTCACCTTTCAAGATCTTGAAAACAGCTTGTGTGACCACATCATTCACTAAATTCACTGCAACAACCTCATCTATACTCTCTTGGGACTACGAATTTGTTGAATCGCATTAAACAAAGAGTCTTTGATGAATGATAGCATTTCTCACAAGCATTTAATGCTTAATTACTCAAAAATGGCACTGTCTCTTCATTTCTTCCTCACAAGGCTCCATTTTTCATTGTAAGGGCTCATTCACCCTTAAAGATATTGAAAACAGGTTGTATGTCCACACTATACACAAAATCCATTGCAACCACCTCATCTATGTTCTCTTGGGATGAGGAATACGTTGAATTGCATTAAGCAATGAGTCTTTGATGATTGGTAGCACTTCTCCCAAGGATTTGATGCTTCATTACTCGAAAAAGAGACCATCTCTTCATTTCTTCCTAACAAGGCTCCACTTTTCGTTGTAATGACTCCTTCACCCTTAAAGATCTTGAAAACAAGTTGTATGACCACATCATTCACTAAGTTCATTGCAACAACCTCGTCTATACACTCTTGCGACTAGGAATATGTTGAATTGCATTAAACAATGAGTCTTTGATGATTTCTAGCATTTCTCACAAGACTTTGATGCTTAATTACTCAAAAATGAGACCGTCCCTTCATTTCCTCCCAACAAGGCGCCACTTTTCGTTGTAATCACTCATTCACCTTTCAAGATCTTCAAAACAGCTTGTGCGACCACATCATTCACTAAATTCACTGCAACAACCTCATCTACACTCTCTCGGGACTACGAATTTCTTGAATCACTTTTAACAAAGAGTCTTTGATGAATGATAGCATTTCTCACAAGCATTTGATGCTTAATTACTCAAAAATGAGACTGTCTCTTCATTTCTTCCTAACAAGGCTCCATTTTTTATTGTAAGGGCTCATTCGCCCTTAAAGATAATGAAAGCAGGTTGTATGTCCACATCATTCACAAAATTCATTGCAACCACCTCATCTATACTCTCTTGGGATGAGGAATATGTTGAATTGCATTAAACAATGAGTCTTTGATGATTGGTAGCACTTCTCACAAGGATTTGATGCTTCATTACTCAAAAATGAGACCATCTCTTCATTTCTTCCTAACAAGGCTCCACTTTTCGTTGTAATGACTCCTTCACCCTTGAAGATCTTTAAGACAAGTTGTATGACCACATCATTCACTAAGTTCATTGCAACAACCTCGTCGATACACTCTTGGGACTAGGAATTTGTTGAACTGCATTAAACAAAGAGTCTTTGATGATTTCTAGCATTTCTCACAAGAATTTCTAAAAAGAGACCGTCTGTTCATTTCTTCCCAACAAGGCCCCACTTTTCGTTGTAATCGCTCATTCACCTTTCAAGATCTTGAAAAGAGCTTGTGTGACCACATCATTCACTAAATTCACTGCAACAACCTCATCTATACTCTCTTGGGACTACGAATTTGTTGAATCGCATTAAACAAAGTGTCTTTGATGAATGACAGCATTTCTCACAAGCATTTGATGCTTAATTACTCAAAAATGAGACTGTCTCTTCATTTCTTCCTAACAAGGCTCCATTTTTTATTGTAAGGGCTCATTCGCCCTTAAAGATATTGAAAACAGGTTGTATGTCCACATTATTCACAAAATTCATTGCAACCACCTCATCTATACTCTCTTGGGATGAGGAATATGTTGAATTGCATTAAACAATGAGTCTTTGATGATTGGTAGCACTTCTCACAAGGATTTGATGCTTCATTACTCAAAAATGAGACCATCTCTTCATTTCGTCCTAACAAGGCTCCACTTTTCGTTGTAGTCACTCCTTCACCCTTAAAGATCTTGAAAACAAGTTGTATGACCACATCATTCACTAAGTTCATTGCAACAACCTCGTCTATACACTCTTGGGACTAGGAATATGTTGAATTGCATTAAAGAATGAGTCTTTGATGGTTTCTAGCATTTCTCACAAGAATTTGAAAAAAGGGACCGCCTCTTCGTTTCTTCCCAACAACGCCCCACTTTTCCTTGTAATCACTCATTCACCTTTCAAGATCTTGAAAACAGCTTGTGTGACCACATCATTCACTAAATTCACTCCAACAACCTCATCTATACTCTCTTGGGAGTACGAATTTCTTGAATCACATTGAACAAAGAGTCTTTGATGAATGATAGCATTTCTCACAAGCATTTGATGCTTAATTACTCAAAAATGACACTGTCTCTTCATCTCTTCCTAACAAGGCTCCATTTTTCATTGTAAGGGCTCATTCGCCCTTAAAGATATTGAAAACAGGTTGTATGTCCACATTATTCACAAAATTCATTGCAACGACCTCATCTATACTCTCTTGGGATGAGGAATACGTTGGGACTAGGAATATGTTGAATTGCATTAAACAATGAGACTTTGATGATTTCTAGCATTTCTCACAAGAATTTGAAAAAAGGGACCGTCTCTTCATTTCTTCCCAACAAGGCCCCACTTTTTGTTGTAATCAGTCATTCACCTTTCAAGATCTTGAAAACAGCTTGTGTGACCACATCATTCACTAAATTCACTGCAACAACCTCATCTATACTCTCTTGGGACTACGAATTTGTTGAATCGCATGAAAGAAAGAGTTTTTGATGAATGATAGCATTTCTCACAAGCATTTGATGCTTAATTACTCAAAAACGACACTGTCTCTTCATTTCTTCCTAACAAGGCTCGATTTTTATTTGTAAAGGCTCATTCGCCCTTAAAGATATTGAAAACAGGTTGTATGTCCACATTATTCACAAAATTCATTGCAACCACCTCATCTATACTCTCTTGGGATGAGGAATACGTTGAATTGCATTAAACAATGAGTCTTTGATGATTGGTAGCACTTCTCACAAGGATTTGATGCTTCATTACTCGAAAATGAGACCATCTCTTCATTTCTTCCTAACAAGGCTCCACTTTTCGTTGTAATGACTCCTTCACCCATAAAGATCTTGAAAACAAGTTGTATGACCACATCATTCACTAAGTTCATTGCAACAACCTCGTCTATACACTCTTGCGACTAGGAATATGGTGAATGGCATTAAACAAGGAGTCTTTGATGATTTATAGCATTTCTCACAAGACTTTGATGCTTAATTACTCAAAAATGAGACCGTCCCTTCATTTCCTCCCAACAAGAGCCCACTTTTCATTGTAATCACTCATTCACCTTTCAAGATCTTCAAAACAGCTTGTGTGACCACATCATTCACTAAATTCACTGCAACAACCTCATCTACACTCTCTTGGGACTACGAATTTGTTGAATCGCATTTAACAAAGAGTCTTTGATGAATGATAGCATTTCTCACAAGCATTTGATGCTTAATTACTCAAAAATGAGACTGTCTCTTCATTTCTTCCTAACAAGGCTCCATTTTTTATTGTACGGGCTCATTCGCCCTTAAAGATAATGAAAGCAGGTTGTATGTCCACATCATTCACAAAATTCATTGCAACCACCTCATCTGTACTCTCTTGGGATGAGGAATATGTTGAATTGCATTAAACAATGAGTCTTTGATGATTGGTAGCACTTCTCACAAGGATTTGATGCTTCATTACTCGAAAATGAGACCATCTCTTCATTTCTTCCTAACAAGGCTCCACTTTTCGTTGTAATGACTCCTTCACCCTTAAAGATCTTGAAAACAAGTTGTATGACCACATCATTCACTAAGTTCATTGCAACAACCTCGTCTATACACTCTTGGGACTAGGAATATGTTGAATTGCATTAAACAAAGAGTCTTTGATGATTTATATCATTTCTCACAAGACTTTGATGCTTAATTACTCAAAAATGAGACCGTCCCTTCATTTCCTCCCAACAAGGCCCCACTTTTCGTTGTAATCACTCATTCACCTTTCAAGATCTTGAAAACAGCTTGTGTGACCACATCATTCACTAAATTCACTCCAACAGCCTCATCTACACTCTCTTGGGACTACGAATTTGTTGAATCGCATTTAACAAAGAGTCTTGGATGAATGATAGCATTTCTCACAAGCATTTGATGCTTAATTACTCAAAAATGAGACTGTCTCTTCATTTCTTCCTAACAAGGCTCCATTTTTTATTGTAAGGGCTCATTCGCCCTTAAAGATATTGAAAGTAGGTTGTATGTCCACATCATTCACAAAATTCATTGCAACCACCTCATCTCTACTCTCTTGGGATGAGGAATATGTTGAATTGCATTAAACAATGAGTCTTTGATGATTGGTAGCACTTCTCACAAGGATTTGATGCTTCATTACTCAAAAATGAGACCATCTCTTCATTTCGTCCTAACAAGGCTTCACTTTTCGTTGTAGTCACTCCTTCACCCTTAAAGATCTTGAAAACAAGTTGTATGACCACATCATTCACTAAGTTCATTGCAACAACCTCGTCTATACACTCTTGGGACTAGGAATATGTTGAATTGCATTAAAGAATGAGTCTTTGATGATTTCTAGCATTTCTCACAAGAATTTGAAAAAAGGGGCCGTCTCTTCGTTTCTTCCCAACAACGCCCCACTTTTCCTTGTAATCACTCATTCACCTTTCAAGATCTTGAAAAGAGCTTGTGTGACCACATCATTCACTAAATTCACTGCAACAGCCTCATCTATACTCTCTTGGGACTACGAATTTCTTGAATCGCATTAAACAAACAGTCTTTGATGAATGATAGCGTTTCTCACAAGCATTTGATGCTTAATTACTCAAAAACGACACTGTCTCTTCATTTCTTCCTCACAAGGCTCCAATTTTCATTGTAAGGGCTCATTCGCCCTTAAAGATATTGAAAACAGGTTGTATGTCGACACTATTCACAAAATTCATTGCAACCACCTCATCTATACTCTCTTGGGATGAGGAATACGTTGAATTGCTTTAAACAATGAGTCTTTGATGATTGGTAGCACTTCTCACAAGGATTTGATGCTTCATTACTCAAAAATGAGACCATCTCTTCATTTCTTCCTAACAAGGCTCCACTTTTCATTGTAATGACTCCTTCACCCTTGAAGATCATTAAGACAAGTTGTATGACCACATCATTCACTAAGTTCATTGCAACAACCTCGTCGATACACTCTTGGGACTAGGAATATTTTGAATTGCATTAAAGAATGAGTCTTTGATGGTTTCTAGCATTTCTCACAAGAATTTCTAAAAAGAGACCGTCTGTTCATTTCTTCCCAACAAGGCCCCACTTTTCGTTGTAATCACTCATTCACCTTTCAAGATCTTGAAAAGAGCTTGTGTGACCACATCATTCACTAAATTCACTGCAACAACCTCATCTATACTCTCTTGGGACTACGAATTTCTTGAATCGCATTAAACAAAGTGTCTTTGATGAATGATAGCATTTCTCACAAGCATTTGATGCTTAATTACTCAAAAATGACACTGTCTCTTCATTTCTTCCTAACAAGGCTCCATTTTTCATTGTAAGGGCTCATTCGCCCTTAAAGATATTGAAAACAGGTTGTATGTCCACATTATTCACAAAATTCATTGCAACCACCTCATCTATACTCTCTTGGGATGAGGAATATGTTGAATTGCATTAAACATTGAGTCTTTGATGATTGGTAGCACTTCTCACAAGGATTTGATGCTTCATTACTCAAAAATGAGACCATCTCTTCATTTCTTCCTAACAAGGCTCCATTTTTTATTGTAAGGGCTCATTCGCCCTTAAAGATAATGAAGACAAGTTGTATGACCACATACAAAGAGTTGCATTGCATTAAACAAAGAGTCTTTGATGATTTATAGCATTTCTTACAAGCTTTCGATGCTTAGTTACTCAAAAATGAGACCGTCTCTTCATTTCTTCCTAACAAGGCTCCACTTTTCGTTGTAAGCACTCATTCACCATTAAAGATCTTGAAAACAGGTTGTATGACCAAATCATTCACTAAATTCATTGCGGCAGCGTCATCTATACTCTCTACAGATTACGAATATGTTGAATCAGCTTAAACAAAGAGTCGTTGATGATTTCTAGCATTTCTCACAAACGTTTGATGCTTAATTATTCAGAAATGACACTGTCTCTTTAATTCTTAATAACAAGGCTTGAAAACAGCTTGTATGACCACATCATTAACTAAATTCACAGCAACAACATCATCTATACTCTCTTGGGACTAGGAATATGTTGAATTGCATTAAACAATGAGTCTTTGATGATTTCTAGCATTTCTCACAAGTATTTCATGCTTAATTACTCAAAAATGAGACAGTCCCTTCCTTTCCGCCTCACAACGCTCCACTTTTCATTGTAATTACTCATTCTCACTAAAAGATCTTGAAAATAGGTTCTATGACCACATCATTCATTAAATTCACTGCAACAACTTCATCTATACTCTCTTGGGACTAGGAATATGTTGAATTGCATTAAAGCATGAGTCTTTGACGATTTCCAGCATTTGTCACAAGTATTTGATGCTTAATTACTCAAAAATGACACCATCTCTTCATTTCTTCCTAACAAGGCTCCACTTGTCGTTGTAATCACTCATTCGACATCAAAGATCTTGAAAACAGGTTGTATGACCACATCATTCACTAAATTCATTGCAACAACCTCATCTACACTCTCTTGGGACTAGGAATATGTTGAATTGCATTAAACAAAGAGTCTTTGATGATTGATAGCATTTCTCACAAGCATTTGATGCTTAACTGCTAAAAAATGAGACCGTCTCTTCATTTCTTCCTAACAAGGCTCCACTTTTTGTTGTAATGCCTCATTCACACTAAAAGATCTTGAAAACCGGTTTTATGACCGCATCATTCACTAAATTCGTTGCAACATCCTCATCTAGACTCTCTTAAGACTAGGAATATGTTGAATTGCATTGAACAAAGAGTCTTTGGTGATTTCTAGCATTTCTCACAAGCATTTGATGGTTAATTACTCAAAAATGAGACCATCTCTTTTTTTCTTCCTAGTAAGGCTCCACTTTTCATTGTAATGACTCATTCATAGTAAAAGATCTTCAAAACAGCTTGTATGACCACATCATTCACTAAATTCACTGCAACAACCTCATCTATACTCTCTTTCGACTAGGAATATGTCGAATCGCATTAAACAAAAAGTCTTTGATGATTGGTAGCATTTCTCACAAGTATTTGATGCTTAATTACTCAAAAATGAGACCATCTCTTCATTTCTTCCTAACTAGGCTCCACTTTTTGTTGTAATCACTTAGTCAACCTTAAATATCTTGAAAACAAGTTGTATGACCACATCATTCACTAAATTCATTGCAAAAACCTCATCTATACTCTCTTGGGACTACAAATTTGTTGAATTGTATTAAACAAAGAGTCTTTGATGATTGATAGCATTTCTCACAAGCATTTGATGCTTAACTACTAAAAAATGAGGCTGTCTCTTTATTTCTTCCTAACAAGGCTCCACTTTTCGTTATAAGGGCTCATTCACCCTTAAAGATCCTGAAAACAGGTTGTATGACCACATCATTCACTAAATTCATTGCAACCACCTCATCTATACACTCTTGGGATGAGGAATATGTTGAATTGCATTAAACAAAGAGTCTTTGATGATTCGTAGCATTTCTCACAAGGATTTGATGCTTAATTACTCAAAAATGAGACCGTCTGTTCATTTCTTCCTAGCAAGGCTCCACTTTTCATTGTAGTGCCTCATTCACTCTAGAAGATCATGAAAACAGGTTGTATGACCACATCATTCACTAAATTCATTGCAACATCCTCATCTATACTCTCTTGGGATGTGGAATATGTTGAATTGCATTAAACAATGAGTCTTTCTTGATTTCTAGCATTTCCCATAAGTATTTGATGCTTAATTACTCAAAAATGAGACCGTCTCTCCATTTCTTCCTAACAAGGCTCCACTTTTCGTTGTAAGAGCCCATTCACCCTTCATGATCTTCAATACAGGTTGTATGAACACATCATTCACTAAATTCATTGCAACCACCTCATCTATACTCTCTTTGCTCGAGGAATATGTTGAATTGTATTAAACAAAGAGTCTTTGATGATTGATAGAATTTCTCACACGTATTTGAAGCTTAATTAGTAAAAAATGCGACCATCTCTTCATTTCTTCCTAATAGGGCTCCACTTTTCGTTGTAATGACTCATTCAGACTAAAAGAACTTGAAAACAGCTTGTATGACCACATCATTCACTAAATTCATTGCAACAACCTCATCTATACTCTCTTGGGAGGAGGAATATGTTGGATCGCATTAAACAAAGAGTCTTTGATGATTGATAGCATTTCTTACAAGCATTTGATGCTTAATTACTCAAAAATGAGACGATCACTTCATTTCTTCCTAAGAAGGCTCCACTTTTCATTGTAAGGACTCATTCACCCTTGAAGATCTTGAAAACAGGTTGTGTGACTACATCATTCCCTCAATTCATTGCAACCACCTCATCTATACTCTCTTGGGACGAGGAATCTGTTAAATTGCATTAAACAAAGAGTCTTCGATGATTGATAGCATTTCTCACAAGGATTTGATACCTAATTACTCAAAAATGAGACCGTCTCTTCATTTCTTCCTAACAAGGCTCCACCTTTTGTTGTAATGCCTCATTCGCACTAAAAGATCTTGAAAACAGATTGTATGACCACATCATTTGCTAAATTCATTGCAACATCCTCATCTATACCCTGTTGGGACTAGGAATATGTTGAATTGCATTAAACAAAGAGACTTTCATGATTTCTAGCATTTCTCACAAGTAATTGATGCTTAATTCATCAAAAATGAGACCGTCTCTTCATTTCTTCCTAACAAGGTTCCACTTTTCGTTGTAATCACTCATTCAACCTGAAAATCTTGAAAACAGGTTCTATGACCACAGCATTGACTAAATTCATTGCAACCACCTCATCTATACTCTCTTGGGATGAGGAATATGTTGAATTGCATTAAACAAGGAGTCTTTGATGATTGATAGCTATTCTCACCAGCATTTGATGCTTAATTACTCAAAAATGAGTCTGTCTCTTTATTTCTTCCTAAAAAGATTCCACTTCTTGTTATAGTGACTCATCTATACTCTCTTGGGACTACGAATTTGTTGAATCACACTAAACAAAGAGTCTTTGATGATTGATAGGATTTCTCAGAAGCATTTGATGCTTACTCAAAAATGAGACTGTCTCTTCAGTTAATCCTAACAAGGCTCCACTTTTCATTGTAAAGGCTCATTCACCCTTAAAGATCTTGAAAACAGGTTGTATGACTACATCATTGACTAAATTCATTGCAACCACCTCATCTATACTATCTTGGGATGAGGAATATGTTGAATTGCGTTAAACAAAGAGTCTTTGATGATTGGTAGCATTTCTCATAAGGATTTGATGCTTAATTACTAAAAAATGAGACTGTCTCTTTAATTCTTCCTAACAAGGCTCCACTTTTCGTTGTAATGCCTCATTCACACTAAAAGATATTGAAAACAGGTTGTATGACCACATCATTCACTAAATTCATTGCAACAACCTCATCCATACTCTCTTAGGACGAGGAATATGTTAAATTGCACTAAACAATGAGTCTTTGATGATTTCTAGCATTTCTCACAAGTATTTGATGCTTAATTACTTAAAAATGAGACCGTCTCTTCATTTCTTCCTAACAAGGCTCCACTTTTCGTTGTAATGACTCATTCACCATTAAAGATCTTGAAAACAGGTTGTATGACCACATCATTCACTAAGTTCATTGCAACAACCTCATCTATACTCTCTTGGGACTAGGAATATGTTGAATTGCTGTAAACAATGAGTCTTTGATGATTTCTAGCATTTCTCACAAGTATTTGATACTTAATTACTCAAAAACGAGACCGTCTCTTCATTTCTTCCTAACAACGCTCCACTTTTCATTGTAAGAGCTCATTCACCCTTAAAGATCTTGAATACAGGTTGTATGACCACATCATTCACTAAATTCATTGCAACCACCCCATCTATAATCTCTTGGGTCGAGGAATATGTTGAATTGCATTAAACAAAGAGTCTTTGATAATTGATAGCATTTCTCACAAGGATTTGATGCTTAATTACTCAAAAATGAGACTGTCTCTCCATTTCTTCCTAACAAGGGTCAACTTTTCATTGTAATGACTCATTCACCCTCAAAGATCTTGAAAACAGCTTGTATGACCACATCATTCACTCAATTCACTGCAACAACCTCATCTACACTCCCTTGGGAGTAGGAATATGTTGAATTGCATTAAACAATGAGTGTTTGACGATTTCTAGCATTTCTCACAAGTATTTGATGCTTAATTAATCAAAAATGACACCGTCTCATATTTCCTTCTAACAAGCTCCACTTTTCATTGTAATGACTCATTCACCCTTAAAGATCTTGAAAACAGGTTGTATGACCACATCATTCACTATATTCATTGCAACAACCAGATCTATACTCTCTTGGGCATAGGAATATGTTGAATTGCATTAAAGAAAGAGTCTTTGATGATTTATAGCATTTCTCACAAGTATTTGATGCTTAATTACTCAAAAATGAGACCGTCCCTTCAATTCTTCCTAACAAGGCTCCACTTTTTGTTGTAATGACTGATTCACACTAAAACATCTTGAAAACAGCTTGTATGACCACATCATTCACTAAATTCATTGCTACAACTTCATCTATACTCTCTTGGGACTACGAATTTGTTGAATCGCATTAAACAAAGAGTCTTTGATGAGTGATAGCATTTCTCACAAGCATTTGATGCTTAATTACTCAAAAATGAGATGGTCTCTTCATTTCTTCCTAACAAGGCTCCACTTTTCATTATAAGGGCTGATTCACCCATAAAGATCTTGAAAACCGGTTGTATGACCACATCATTCACTAAATTCATTGCAACCACCTCATCTATAATCTCTTGGGTCGAGGAATATGTTTAATTGCATTGAACAATGTGTCCTTGATGATTTCTAGCATTTCTCAGAAGTATTTGATGCTTAATTACTCAAAAATGAGACTGTCTCTTCATTTCTTCCTAACAAGGCTCCACTTTTCGTTGTAATCACTCATTTAACCAAAAAGATCTTGAAAACAGGTTGTATGTCTGCATCATTCCCTAAATTCATCGCAAGAACCTCATCTATACTGTCTCGGAACTAGGAATATGTGGAATTGCATTAAACAATGAGTCTTTGATGATTTCTAGCATTTCTCACAAGTATTTGATGCTGAATTTCTAAAAAATGAGACCGTCGCTTCATTTCTTCATAACAAGGCTCCACTCTTCGTTGTTAAGCGCTCATTCGCCATTAATGATCTTGAAAACAGGTTGTATGTCCAAATCATTCACTAAATTCATTACAACAACCTCATCTATACTCTCTTGGGACTACGAATATGTTGAATTGCATTAAACAAAGAGTCTTTGATGATTGATAGTATTTCTCACAAGCATTTGATGCTTAATGAGTCAAAAATGAGACCAACTCTTATTTCTTCGTAACAAGGCTCCACTTTTCGTTGTACTCACTCATTCAACCTGAAAGATCTTGAAAACAGGTTAGATGACCACATCATTCACTAAATTCATTGCCATAACCTCATCTATACACTCTTGGGACTAGGAATATGTTGAATTGCATTAAACAATGAGTCTTTGATGATTTCTAGTATTTCTCACAAGTATTTGATGCTTAATTACTCAAAAATGAGATCGTCTCATCATTTCTTACTAACAAGGCTCCCCTTTTCGTTCTAATGACTCACTCACCCTTAAAGATGTTGAAAACAGGCTGTCTGACCACATCATTCCCTAAATTCATTGCAACCACCTCATCTATACTCTCTCGGGACTAGGAATATGTTGAATTGCATTAAACAAAGAGTCTTTGATGATTGATAGTATCTCTCACAAGCATTTGATGCTTAATTAGTCAAAAATGAGACCAACTCTTAAAGATCTTGAAAACAGCATGTGTGAGCACAACATTCACGAAATTCATTGCAACAACCTCATCTATACACTCTTGGGACTAGGAATATGTTGAATTGCATTAAACAATGAGTCTTTGATGATTGAAAGCATTTTTCACAAGTATTTGATGCTTAATTGCTCAAAAATGAGACCGTCACTTCATTTCTTCCTAACAAGGCTCCACTTTTTGTTGTAATGACTCATTCACCCTTAAAGATCTAGAAGACAGGTTGTATGACCACATCATTCCCTAAAATCATTGCAACCACCTCATCTATACTCGCTTGGGACGAGGAATATGTTGAATTGCATTAAGGAAAGAGTCTTTGATGATTGATAGCATTTCTCACAATGATTTGACGCTTAATTACTCAAAAATGAGACTGTCTCTCCATTTCTTCCAAACAAGGCTCCACTTTTTGTTGTAATGACTCATTAACACTTAAAGATCTTGAAAACAGCATGTGTGACCACGACATTCACGAAATTCACTGCATCAACCTCATCTATACTCTCTTGGGTCTAGGAATAGGTTGAATTGCATTCAACATTGAGTCTTTGATGATTTTTAGCATTTCTCACAAGTATTTGATGCTTAATTACTCAAAAATGAGACTGTCTCTTCATTTCTTCCTAACAAGGCTCCACTTTTCGTTGTAAGGGCTCATTCACCATTAAAGATCTTGAAAACAGGTTGTATGCCAAAATCATTCACTAAATTCATTGCAACAACCTCATCCACACTCTCTTGGGACTAGGAATATGTTTAAATGCATTAAACAATGAGCCTTTGATGATTTCTAGCATTTCACAATTATTTGATGCTTAATTTCTCAGAAATGAGACCGTCTCTTCATTTCTTCCTAACAAGGCTCCACTTTTTGTTCTATTGACTCATTTACACTTAAAGATCTCGAAAACACCATGTGTGACCACATCATTCACTAAATTCACTGTAACAACCTCATCTATACTCTCTTGGGACTAGGAATATGTTGAATTGCTTTAAAAAATGAGTCCTTGATGATTTCTAGCATTTCTTAGAAGTATTTGATGCTTAATTACTCAAAAATGAGACCGTCTCTTTATTTTTTCCTAACAAGGCTCCACTTTTCATTGTAATGACTCATTCACACTTAATGATCTGGAAAACAGATTGTATGACCATATCATTCCCTAAAATCATTGCAACCTCCTCATCTATTCTCTCTTAGGACGAGGAATATGTTGAATGGCATTAAGCAAAGAGTCTTTGATGATTGATAGCATTTCTCACAAGGATTTGACGCTTAATTACTCAAAAATGAGACTGTCTCTCCATTTCTTCCTAACAAGGCTCCACTTTTTGTTGTGATGACTCATTAACACTTAAAGATCTTGAGAACAGCATGTGTGACCACAACATTCACGAAATTCACTGCAACAACCTCATCTATACTCTCTTGGGACTAGCAATAGGTTTAATTGCATTCAATATTGAGTCTTTGATGATTTTTAGCATTTCTCACAAGTATTTGATGCTTAATTAATCAAAAATGAGACCGTCTCTTCATTTCTTCCTAACAAGGCTCCACTTTTTGTTGTACTGACTCATTCACCATTAAAGATCTTGAAAACAGGTTGTATGATGAAATCATTCACTAAATTCATTGCAACAACCTCATCCACACTCTTTTGGGACTAGGAATATGTTTAAATGCATTAAACAATGAGTCTTTGATGATTTCTAGCATTTCAGAAGTATTTGAGGCTTAATTTCTCATAAATGGGACAGTCTCTTCATTTCTTCCTAACAAGGCTCCACTTTCCATTGTAATGACTCATTCACACTAAAAGATTTTGAAAACAGCTTGTATGACCACATCGTTGACTAAATTCACTGCAACAACCTCATCTATACTCTCTTGGGAGTAGCAATATGTTGAATTGCATTAAATAATGAGTCTTTGATGATTTCTAGCATTTCACAAGTATTTGATGCTTAATTACTCAAAAATGAGACTGTCTCTTCATTTCTTCCTAACAAGGCTCCATTTTTCATTGTAATGACTCATTCACACTTAAAGATCTTGAAAACGGGTTGCATGACCACATAATTCACTAAATTCATTGCAACAACCTCATCTATACTCTCTTGGGACAAGGAATATCTTGAATTGCATTAAACAAGGAATCTTTGATGATTTCTAGCATTTCTCCCAAGTGTTTGATGCTTAATTACAAAAAAATGAGACTGTCTCTTTATTTCTTTCTCACAGAGCTCCACTTTTAGTTGTAATGACTCATTTACACTTAAAGATCTTGAAAACAAGTTATATGACCACATCATTCACTAAATTCATTGCAACAACTTCATCTATATTCTCTTGGGACAAGGAATATGTTGAATTGCATTAAACAAAGAGTCTTTGGTGATTTCTAGCATTTCTCACAAGTATTTGATGCTTAATTACTAAAAAATGAGATCATTTCTTCATTTCATCCTAACAAGGCTCCACTTTTCATTCTAATGACTCATTCAACCTTAAAGATCTTGAAAACAGGATGTTTGACCACATCATTCACTAACTTCATTGCAACAACCTCATTTATACTCTCTTGGGGCAAGGAATATGTTGTATTGCATTAAGCAAAGAGTCTTTGATGATTGATAGCATTTCTCACAAGGATTTGATGCTTAATTACTCGAAAATGAGACCGTCACTTCATTTCTTCCTAACAAGGCTCCACATTTTGTTGTGATGACTCATTAACACTTAAAGATCTTGAGAACAGCATGTGTGACCACAACATTCACGAAATTCACTGCAACAACCTCATCTATACTCTCTTGGGACTAGCAATAGGTTTAATTGCATTCAATATTGAGTCTTTGATGATTTTTAGCATTTCCCACAAGTATTTGATGCTTAATTAGTGAAAAATGAGACCATCTCTTCATTTCTTCCTAACAAGATTCCACTTTTTGTTGTAATGACTCATTCACCATTAAAGATCTTGAAAACAGGTTGTATGATGAAATCATTCACTAAATTCATTGCAACAACCTCATCCACACTCTCTTGGGACTAGGAATATGTTTAAACGCATTAAACAATGAGTCTTTGATGATTTCTAGCATTTCAGAATTATTTGAGGCTTAATTTCTCATAAATGGGACCGTCTCTTCATTTCTTCCTAACAAGGCTCCACTTTCCATTGTAATGACTCATTCACACTAAAAGATTTTGAAAACAGCTTGTATGACCACATCGTTGACTAAATTCACTTCAACAACCTCATCTATACTCTCTTGGGAGTAGGAATATGTTGAATTGCATTAAATAATGAGTCTTTGATGATTTCTAGCATTTCACAAGTATTTGATGCTTAATTACTCAAAAATGAGACCGTCTCTTCATTTCTTCCTAACAAGGCTCCATTTTTCATTGTAATGACTCATTCATACTTAAAGATCTTGAAAACAGGTTGCATGACCACATAAATCACTAAATTCATTGCAACAACCTCATCTATACTCTCTTGGGACAAGGAATATGTTGAATTGCATTAAACAAGGAATCTTTGATGATTTCTAGCATTTCTCCCAAGCGTTTGATGCTTAATTACAAAAAAATGAGACCGTCTCTTTATTTCTTTCTCACAAAGCTCCACTTTTAGTTGTAATGACTCATTTACACTTAAAGATCTTGAAAACAAGTTATATGACCACATCATTCACTAAATTCATTGCAACAACTTCATCTATATTCTCTTGGGACAAGGAATATGTTGAATTGCATTAAACAAAGAGTCTTTGGTGATTTCTAGCATTTCTTACAAGTATTTGATGCTTAATTACTAAAAAATGAGATCGTTTCTTTATTTCATCCTAACAAGGCTCCACTTTTCATTCTAATGACTCATTCAACCTTAAAGATCTTGAAAACAGGATGTATGACCACATCATTCACTAACTTCATTGCAACAACCTCATTTATACTCTCTTGGGGCAAGGAATATGTTGAATTGCATTAAACAAAGAGTCTTTGATGATTTCTAGCATTTCTCACAAGCGTTTGATGCTTAATTACTCAAAAATGAGACTGTCTCTTTATTTCTTTCTTACAAGGCTCCACTTTTCGTTGTAATGACTCATTTACACTAAAAGATCTTGAAAATAGCTTGTATGACCACATTATTCACTAAATTCACTGCAACAACCTCATCTATACTCTCTTGGGACTAGGAATATGTTGAATTGCATTAAACAATGAGTCTTTGATGGTTTCTAGCATTTCCCACAAGTATTTGATGCTTAGTTACTAAAAAATGAGACCGTCACTTCATTTCCTCCTAACAAGGCTCCACTTTTCGTTGTAATCACTCATTCAACCTTTAAGATCTTGAAAATAGGTTATATGACCACATCATTGACTAAATTCATTGCAACCACCTCATCTATACTCTCTTGGGACAAGGAATATGTTGAATTGTATTAAACAAAGAGTCTTTGATGATTGATAGCATTTCTCACAAGTATTTGGTGCTTAATTACTCAAAAATGAGACCGTCTCTTGATTTCTTCCAAACAAGGCTCCTCTTTTCGTTCCAATGACTCCTTCAACCTTAAAGATCTTGAAAACAGGTTGTATGACCACATCATTCACTAAATTCATTGCAACAACCTCATCCATAGTCTCTTGGGACTAGGAATATGTTGAATTGCATTAAACAAAGAGTCTTTGATGATTTTTAGCATTTCTCACAAGTATTTGATGCTTAATTACTCAAAAATGAGACTGTCTCTTCATTTCTTCCTAACAAGGCACCAGTTTTCATTGTAATGACTCATTCACCCTTAAAGATCTTGAAAACAGGTTGTATGACCACATCATTCACTAAATTCATTGCAACAAACTCATCTATACGCTCTTGGGACAAGGAATATGTTGAATTGCATTAAACAAAGTGTCTTTGATGATTTTTAGCATTTCTCAAAATCGTTTGATGCTTAATTACTCAAAAATGAGACCGTCTTCTCATTTCTTCCTAGGAAGGCTGCAGTTTTCATTGTAATGACTCATTCAACCTTAAAGATCTTGAAAAGAGTTTGTATGACCACATCATTCACTAAATTGATTACCACAACCTCATCTATACACTCTTGGGACTAGGAATATGTTGAATTGCATTAAGCAATGAGTCTTTGATGATTGATAGCATTTCTCACAAGTATTTGATGCTTCATTTCTCAAAAATGAGACCATCTCTTCATTTCTTCCTAACAAAGCTCCACTTTTCGTTCTAATGACTCCTTTAACCTTAAGGATCTTGAAAATCGGTTGTATGACCACATCATTCACTAAATTCATTGGAACAACCTCATCTATACTCTCTTAGGACTAGGAATATGTGGAATTGCATTAAACAATGAGTCTTTGATGATTTCTAGCATTTCACAAGTATTTGATGCTTAATTACTCAAAAATGAGACCGTCTTTTCATCTCTTCCTAACAAGGCTGCACTTTTCTTTGTAATGACTCATTCACACTAAAAGATCTTGAAAACAGCTTGTATCACCACATCATTCACTTAATTCTTTGCAACAACCTCATCTATAATCTCTTGGGACTAGGAATATGTTGAATTGCATTAAACAAAGAGTCTTTGATGATTTCTAGCATTTCTCACAAGTATTTGATGCTTAATTACTCAAAAATGAGACTGTCTCTTCAACTCTTCCTAACAAGGTGCCAGCTTTCGTTTTAATGTCTCATTCTCCCTTAAAGATCTTGAAAACAGGTTGTTTGACCACACCATTCACTAAATTCATTGCCACAACCTCATCTATACACTCTTGGGACGAGGAATATGTTGAATTGCATTAAACAATGAGTCTTTGATGATTGATAGCATTTCTCACAAGTATTTAATGCTTCATTTCTCAAAAATGAGACGTCTCTTCATTTCTTCCTAACAAGGCTCCACTTTTCATTCTAATGACTCCTTCAACCTTAAGGATCTTGAAAACAGGTTGTATGACCACATCATTCACTAAATTCATTGCCACAACCTCATCTATACACTCTTGGGACTAGGAATATGTTGAATTGCATTACACAATGAGTCTTTGATGATTGATAGCATTTCTCACAATTATTTAATGCTTCATTTCTCAAAAATGAGACGTCTCTTCATTTCTTCCTAACAAGGCTCCACTTTTCGTTCTAATGACTCATTGAACCTTAAGGATCTTGAAAACAGGTTGTATGACCACATCATTCACTAAATTCATTGCAACAACCTCATCTATACTCTCTTAGGACTAGGAATATGTTGAATTGCATTAAACATAGAGTCTTTCATGATTTCTAGCATTTCACAAGTATTTGATGCTTAATTACTCAAAAATGAGTCCGTCTCTTCATTTCTTCCTAAGAAGGCTCTACTTTTCATTGTAAGAGCTCATTCACCATTAAAGATCTTGAAAACAGGTTATATGACCAAATCATTCACTAAATTCATCACAATAACCTCATCTATACTGTCTCGGGACTTGGAATATGTGGAATTGCATTAAACAATGAGTCTTTGATGATTTCTAGTTTTTCTCACAAGTATTTGATGCTTAATTACTCAAAAATGAGACCGTCTCATCATTTCTTACTAACAAGGCTCCCCTTTTCGTTCTAATGACTCACTCACCCTTAAAGACCTCGAAAACAGGTTGTATGGCCACATCATTCCCTAAATTCATTGCAACCGCCTCATCTATACTCTCTTGGGACGAGTAATATGTTAAATTGAATTAAACAAAAGTCTTTGATGATTTGTAGCATTTCTCACAAGTATCTGATGCTTAATTACTCAAAAATGAGACCATCTCTTCATTTCTTATTAACAAGGCTCCACTTTTCGTTGTAATGGCTCATTCACACTTAAGGAACTTGAATGCACCTTGCTTGACCACATCATTCACGAAATTCAGTGAAAGAACCTCATCTATACTCTCTTGAGACTAAGAATATGTAGAATTGCATTAAACAAAGAGTCTGTGAAAATTTCTAGCATTTCTCACAAGTATTTGATGCTTACTTACTCAAAAATGAGACCGTCTCTTCATTTTTTCCTAACAAGGCTACACTTTTCGTTGTAAGGGCTCATTCACCCTTAAAGATCTTGAAAACTGGTTGTATGACCAAATCATTCACTAGATTGATTGCAACAACCTTATCTAAACTCTCTGGTGACTACGAATATGTTGAATTGCATTAAACAAAGAGTCTTTAATGATCTATAGCATTTCTCACAAGCATTTGATGCTTAATTGCTCAAAAAATGAGACCGTCTCTTCATTTCTTCCTAACAAAGCTCCACTTTTTCTTCTAAAGACTTATTCACTCTAAAAGATCTTGAAAACAGCTTGTATGGCCACATCATTCACTAAATTCATTGCAAGAACCTCATCTATACTCTCTTGGGACTAGGAATTTGTTGAATTGCATTCAACAAAGAGTCTTTGATGATTTCTAGCATTTCTCACAAGCATTTGATGCTTCATTACTCAAAAATGAGACTGTCTCTTCATTTGTTCCTAACAAGGGACCACTTTTCGTTGTAATGACACATTCACAGTAAAAGATCTTGAAAACAGCTTGTATGACCACATCATTCACTAAATTCACTGCAACAACCTCATCTAAACTCTCTGACGACTACGAATATGTTGAATTGCATTAAACAAAGAGTCTTTCATGATTTATAGCATTTGTCAAAATCATTTGATGCTTAATTACTCAAAAAATGAGACAGTCTCTTCATTTCTTCCTAACAAGGCTCCACTTTTTGTTCTAATGACTTATTCACTCTAAAAGATCTTGAAAACAGCTTGTATGGCCACATCATTCACTAAATTCGTTGCAACAACCTCATCTATACTCTCTTGGGACTAGGAATTTGTTGAATTGCATTAAACAAAGAGTCTTTGATGATTTATAGCATCTGTCACAAGCATTGACGATTAATTACTCAAAAATGAGACCGCCTCTTCATTTTTTCCTAACAAGGCTCCACTTTTCGTTCTAATGACTCATTCACACTTAAAGATCTTGAAAAGTGCTTGTATAACCCCGTCATTCACTAAATTCAGTGCAACGACCTCATCTATACTCTCTTGGGACTACGAATATGTTGAATTGCATTAAACAAAGAGTATTTGATGATTTCTAGCATTTCTCACAAGTATTTGATGCTTAATTACTAAAAAATGAGACCGTCTCTTCATTTCTTCCTAATAAGGCTCCACCTTTCCTTGTAATGACTCATTCACCCTTAAAATCTTGAAAACAGGTTGTATGACCACATCATTCACTAAATTCATAGCAACAACCTCATCTATACTCTCTTAGGACTTGGAATATGTTGAATTGCATTAAACAAAGAGTCTTTGACGATTTATAGCATTTCACAAAAGCATTTGATGCTTCATTACTCCAAAATAAGACCGTCTCTTCATTTTTTCCAAATAAGGCTCCACTTTTCATTGTAATGACTCATTCACACTTAAAGATCTTGAAAACAGCTTGTATGACCACATCATTCACTAAATTCACTGCAACAACCTGATCTATAATCTCTTGCAACTAGGAATATGTTGAATTTCGTTAAACAATGATCTTTGATGATTTCTAGCATTTCTCACAAGCATTTGATGCTTAATTACCCAAAAATCAGACCGTCTCTTCATTTCTTCCTAACAAGGCTCCACTTTTCGTTGTAATGACTGATTCACACTAAAAGATCTTGAAAACAGCTTGTATGACCACTCCATTCACTAAATTCACTGCAACAGCCTCATCTATACTCTCTTGGGACTAGGAATATGTTGAATTGCATTTAACAAAGAGTCTTTGATGATTTTTAGCATTTCTCACAAGCATTTGATGCTTAATTACTCAAAAATGAGACTGTCTCTTCATTTCTTCCTAACAAGGCTCCACTTTTCATTGTAATGACTCATTCACACTAAAAGATCTTGAAAACAGGTTGTATGACCACATCATTCACTAAATTCACTGCAACAGCCTCATCTATACTCTCTTGGGACTAGGAATATGGTGAATTGCCTTAAACATGGAGTCTTTGACAATTTCTAGAATTTCTCACTAGTATTTGATGCTTAATTACTCAAAAATGAGACTGTCTTTTTATTTCTTCCTAACAAGGCTCTACTTTTTGTTATAATGACTCAGTCTCCCTTAAAGATATTGAAAACAAGTTGTATGACCACATCATTCACTAAATTCATTGCAACAACCTCATCTATACACTCTTGGGACTAGGAATATGTTGAATTGCATTAAAGAAAGAGTCTTTGACGATTTATAGCATCTGTCACAAGTATTTGATGATTAATTACTCAAAAACGAGACCGTCTCTTCATTTTTTCCTAACAAGGCTCCACTTTTCATTGTAATGACTCATTCACACTTAAAGATCTTGAAAACTGCTTGTAAGACCCCATCATTCACTAAATTCAGTGTAACAACCTCATTTATACTGTCTTGGGACTAAGAATATGTTGAATTGCATTAAACAAAGAGTCTTTGATGATTTATAGGATCTGTCACAAGCATTTGATGATTAATTACTCAAAAATAAGACTGACTCTTCATTTTTTTCCTAACAAGGCTCCACTTTTCGTTGTAATGACTCATTCACATTTAAAGATCTTGAAAAGTGCTTGTATGACCCCGTCATTCACTAAATTCAGTGCGACAACCTCATCTATACTCTCTTGGGACTAGGAATATATTGAATTGCATTAAACAAGGAGTCTTTGATGATTTCTAGCATTTCTCACAAGTATTTGATGCTTAATTACCCAAAAATGAGACTGTCTTTAGGGTTCGATCTTTACCTTCTTCTGGGGCCACAAAACCCTCCTGTACGGCTTTCACTACGTTCATGCCCATGGTTGCAAATACCACCTGCATTCTCGCTCTCCACATATGATAATTGGTTCCATTAAAGATTGGAACCTTCTTGCTGTAAGTAGTGCTGGTGCTGGTACTGACATCCATTTCTCAGTATGCTAAACAAGCTAAAAACTTCTGAAACCCTTCATACTAGTACACCAAGCTGTTAAGCTTCAAACTGGTGAACCTATGCTCTGATACCAATTGAAGTTCCCAACTTTACCCTAGGATCTATTAGTTTGTGATACTAAGGGGGGGTGAATCAGTATCACCACAATTCGCAATTCGCAGGAAAGTGAACAACTTCAATCTCTCTTAAAGGCGAACTCTTTCTCAAATTCGACTAAGGTAGATCTATTGCTACCTACTAATCACAATAGTCCCCAAAGTCACCTTTCAGACACCTTGCCTAATAGACAATTTGAATGTTCTTGTTTAGGTCTTCGTTAGGTTATGGGTTAGCTGATACTTTAGCTGCGTTCACAACTCAATTCAAAACACAGAATGTAAAGCAAATTAAGGACACACGAGATTTACGTGGTTTCGTCAACGTGACGTACATCCACGGTGGTAAGGACTCTCCCTTACCAAGACTATCCACTATACTTGAGAATTCCAGTTACAATGGATGTCTTAATCTTCTGCTCCTTTCACTATTGCAATTACTAAGCAAATACAATACAAAGAGTGTCACTTACTATGTCTACCCTTCTTCTAGCTTGTCTTGCTTCTGTTGAATTGAAAGGCTGCTCCACTGCCACTTAGAAGTTCACCGCAATGCTCTCTAACCTCTCTTGAAGAAATATGGAAATACGTTGAGTTCTTTCCGATGCTTCACCGAATTCCTTCTCTAGGTTGTTTCACACAACTCCTGCTTTCACCGTCTCACAGTTTCACAGCTTGCACTCAAGCTTCTGGTCTGCCGTTTCATGTCTCACGGCCTGCCCCACGCTTCTGATCAGTCACACCGTTGCACGTTCTGGTCTCATGCTTCTGGTCTGCCATTTCACGTCTCTCGGCCTGCCTCACGCTTCTGGTCTGCTCTCTTCTCTTCCGGGTGGTCTCACAGATACCAGGTCTGCTGTCTTTACTTCCGGGTGGTCTGTTTCTTATTTCTCCTCTTGCTGGTTGTGCGTTTCTGGTTTGCTTGCAGGACGTGTTTCTGGTTTCCTTGCAGGAGGCGTTTCTGGTTTGCTTGCAGGATGTGTTTCTGGTTTGCTTGCAGGAGGCGTTTCTGGTTTGCTTGCAGGAGGTCACACGTTCTGGTTTGCTATCCCGGTGGTGACGTTTCTGGTTTGCTATCCCGGTGGTGACGTTTCTGGTTTGCTCTCCCGGTGGTGACGTTTCTGGTTTGCTCTCCTGGTGGTGTTGTTTCTGATCTCTTGCCGTTCTGCTCTCTCTTCCTTTTGGCCGGTTGTTGTAGGGTTGCTGTTTATTCAATTGTGTTGGCCCTCTGCCCTAGTTTTGTCTTCCAAGGCTTTTATATACTCTCTTCCATGAAACCTTAATAGGGTTTACATGGCAGATTTACGTTCTAGCTCTTACGTGGCGGATTTACTTTCTTACCCTTCCATGTGACTTTACTTTCTTGCACACTTAACCCTAGTTGACAACAATTACAACCCATATAAGGCTGTGGGAACAACACAAAGAGTCTTCGATGATTTATAGCTTTTCTCACATGTATTTGATGCTTAATTACTAAAAAATGAGACCGTCTCTTTGTTTCTTCCTAACAAGGCTCCACTATTCATTGTAATGACTCATTCACACTTAAAGAACTTGACAATAGCTTGTGTGACCACATCATTCACTATATTCATTGCAACAACAAGATTTATACACCCTTGGGACTTGGAATCTATTGAATTACACTCAAGAAAGAGTCCTTGATGATTTCTAGCATTTCTCACAACTATTTGATGCTTAATTACTCAAAAAGGAGACCGTCTCTTCATTTCTTCCTAACAAGGCTCCACTATTCGTTGTAATGACACATTCACACTTAAAGAACTTGAAAACAGCTTGTGTGACCACATCATTCACTATATTTTTTGCAACAACAAGATCTATATAGCCTTGGGACTTGGAATTTGTTGAATTGCACTAAATAAAGAGTCCTTGATGATTTCTAGCATTTCTCACAAGTATTTCATGCTTAGTTACTCAGAAAGGAGATCGTCTCCTCATTTTTTCCTAACAAGGCTCCACTTTTCCATGGTAATGGCTCATTCACACTTAGAGGTCTTGAAAACAGCTTGTATGAAAGCATCATTCACAATATTCATTGCAACAACAACATATATACACCCTTGGGACTAGGAATCTATTGAATTGCACTAAAGAAAGAGTCCTTGATGATTTCTAGCATTTCTCACAAGTATTTTGATGCTTAGTTACCCAAAAATGAGAACCGTCTCTTCATTTCTTCCTAACAAGGCTCCACTTTTCGTGGTAATGACTCATTCACACTTAGAGGTCTTGAAAACAGCTTGTATGAAAGCATCATTCACAATATTCACAGCAACAACCACATATATACACCCTTGCGACAAGGAATCTGTTCAATTGCACTAGAGAAAGAGTCCTCGATGATTTCTAGCATTTCTCACAAGTATTTGATGATTTAATTACTCAAAAATGAGACCGTCTCTTCATTTCTTCCTAACAAGGCTCCACTTTTCGTTGTAATGACTCATTCACACTTAAAGATCTTGAAAACTGCTTGTGTGACCACATCATTCACTAAATTCACTGTAACAACCTCATTTATGCTCTATTGGGACTAGGAATATGTTGAATTGCATTAAACAAAGAGTCTTTGATGATTTATAGCATTTCTTACAAGCATTTGATGCTTAATTACTCAAAAATGTGACTGTCTCTTCATTTCTTCCTAACAAGGCTCCACTTTTCGTTGTAATGACTCATTCACACTAAAAGTTCTTGAAACAGTTTGTATGACCACATCATTCACTAAATTAGCTGCAACAACCTCATTTATACTCTCTTGGGACTAGGAATATGTTGAAGTGCATTAAACAAAGAGTTCTTGATGATTTATAGCATTTCTCACAAGCATTTGATGCTTAATTACTCAAAAATGAGACCGTCTCTTCATTTCTTCCTAACAAGGCTCCACTTTTCGTTGTAATGACTCATTCACACTTAAAGATCTTGAAAACAGCTTGTATGACCCATCATTCACTATATTCACTGCAACAACCACATCATAACAACTTTTGGACTAGGAATCTGTTGAATTGCATTAAACAAAGAGTCTTTGATGATTTATAGCATTTCTCACAAGTATTTGATGCTTAATTACTCAAAAATGAGGCCGTCTCTTCATTTCTTCCAAACATGGCTCCACTTTTCGTTGTAATGACTCATTCACACTTAAAGATCTTGAAAATAGCTTGTATGACCACATCATTCACTATATTCATTGCAACAAGCACATCTATACTCTTGGGACTAGGAATCTGTTGAATTGCATTAGACAAAGAGTCTTTGATGATTTCTAGCATTTCTCACAAGTATTTGATGCTTAATTACTCAAAATGAGACTGTCTCTTCATTTTCTTCCAAACAAGGCTCCACTTTTCGTTGTAATGACTCATTCACACTTAAAGATCTTGAAAACAGCTTGTATGACCACATCATCACTATATTCACTTGCAACAACCATCTATACTCTTTGGACTAGGAATTTGTTGAATTGCATTAAACAAAGAGTCTTTGATGATTATAGCATTTCTCACAAGTATTTGATGCTTAATTACTCAAAAATGAGACCGTCTCTTCATTTCTTCTAACAAGGCTCCACATTTCGTTGTAATGACTCATTCACACTTAAAGATCTTGAAATAGCTTGTATGACCACATCATTCACTATATTCATTGCAACAACCACATCTATACAGACTAGGAATCTGTTGAATTGCATTAAACAAAGAGTCTTTGATGATTTCTAGCATTTCTCACGTATTTGATGCTTAATTACTCAAAAATGAGACCGTCTCTTCATTTCTTCCTAACAAGGCTCCACATTTGTTGTAATGACTCATTCACACTTAAAGATCTTGAAAACAGCTTGTATGACCACATCATTCACTATATTCATTGCAACAACCACATCTATACAGACTTGGAATCTGTTGAATTGCATTAAAAAAAGAGTCTTTGATGATTTCTAGCATTTCTCACAAGTATTTGATGCTTAATTACTCAAAAATGAGACCGTCTCTTCATTTCTTCCTAACAAGGCTCCACTTTTCATTGTAATGACTCATTCACACTTAAAGATCTTGAAAATAGCTTGTATGACCACATCATTCACTATATTCATTGCAACAACCACATCTATACTCTTTGGGACTAGGAATCTGTTGAATTGCATTAAACAAAGAGTCTTTGATGATTTCTAGCATTTCTCACAAGTATTTGATGCTTAATTACTCAAAAATGAGACCGTCTCTTCATTTCTTCCTAACAAGGCTCCACATTTCGTTGTAATGACTCATTCACACTTAAAGATCTTGAAAATAGCTTGTATGACCACATCATTCACTATATTCATTGCAACAACCACATCTATACTCTTTTGGGACTAGGAATCTGTTGAATTGCATTAAACAAAGAGTCTTTGATGATTTCTAGCATTTCTCACAAGTATTTGATGCTTAATTACTCAAAAATGAGACCGTCTCTTCATTTCTTCCTAACAAGGCTCCACTTTTCGTTGTAATGACTCATTCACACTTAAAGATCTTGAAAACAGCTTGTATGACCACATCATTCACTACAACAACCACATCTATACACGTTTGGACTAGGAATCTGTTGAATTGCATTAAACAAAGAGTCTTTGATGATTTCTAGCATTTCTCACAAGTATTTGATGCTTAATTACTCAAAAATGAGACCGTCTCTTCATTTCTTTAACAAGGCTCCACTTTTCGTTGTAATGACTCATTCACATTTAAAGATCTTGAAAATAGCTTGTATGACCACATCATTCACTATATTCATTGCAACAACCACATATATACACCCTTGGGACTAGGAATCTGTTGAATTGCATTAAACAAAGAGTCTTTGATGATTTCTAGCATTTCTCACAAGTATTTGATGCTTAATTACTCAAAATGAGACCGTCTCTTCATTTCTTCCTAACAAGGCTCCACTTTTGTTGTAATGACTCATTCACACTTAAAGATCTTGAAAACAGCTTGTATGACCACATCATTCACTATATTCACTGCAACAACCACATCTATACACCCTTGGGACTAGGAATCTGTTGAATTGCATTAAACAAAGAGTCTTTGATGATTTCTAGCATTTCTCACAAGTATTTGATGCTTAATTACTCAAAAATGAGACCGTCTCTTCATTTCTTCCTAACAAGGCTCCACTTTTCATTGTAATGACTCATTCACACTTAAAGATCTTGAAAACAGCTTGTATGACCACATCATTCACTATATTCACTGCAACAACCACATCTATACACTTTTGGGACTAGGAATCTGTTGAATTGCATTAAACAAAGAGTCTTTGATGATTTCTAGCATTTCTCACAAGTATTTGATGCTTAATTACTCAAAAATGAGACCGTCTCTTCATTTCTTCCTAACAAGGCTCCACTTTTCGTTGTAATGACTCATTCACACTTAAAGATCTTGAAAACAGCTTGTATGACCACATCATTCACTATATTCATTGCAACAACCACATCTATACACCCTTGGGACTAGGAATCTGTTGAATTGCATTAAACAAAGAGTCTTTGATGATTTCTAGCATTTCTCACAAGTATTTGATGCTTAATTACTCAAAAATGAGACTGTCTCTTCATTTCTTCCAAAAAGGCTCCACTTTTTGTTGTAATGACTCATTCACACTTAAAGATCTTGAAAACAGCTTGTATGACCACATCATTCACTATATTCACTGCAACAACCACATCTATACACCCTTGGGACTAGGAATCTGTTGAATTGCATTAAACAAAGAGTCTTTGATGATTTCTAGCATTTCTCACAAGTATTTGATGCTTAATTACTCAAAAATGAGACCGTCTCTTCATTTCTTCCAAACAAGGCTCCACATTTCGTTGTAATGACTCATTCACACTTAAAGATCTTGAAAATAGCTTGTATGACCACATCATTCACTATATTCATTGCAACAACCTCATCTATACACTCTTGGGACTAGGAATATGTTGAATTGCATTAAACAAAGAGTCTTTGATGATTTCTAGCATTTCTCACAAGTATTTGATGCTTAATTACTCAAAAATGAGACCGTCTCTTCATTTCTTCCTAACAAGGCTCCACTTTTCATTGTAATGACTCATTCACACTTAAAGATCTTGAAAACAGCTTGTATGACCACATCATTCACTATATTTGCTGCAACAACCACATCTATACACCTTTGGGACTAGGAATCTGTTGAATTGCATTAAACAAAGAGTCTTTGATGATTTCTAGCATTTCTCACAAGTATTTGATGCTTAATTACTCAAAAATGAGACGTCTCTTCATTTCTTCCTAACAAGGCTCCACATTTCGTTGTAATGACTCATTCACACTTAAAGATCTTGAAAATAGCTTGTATGACCACATCATTCACTATATTCATTGCAACAACCTCATACTATCTTCTTGGGACTAGGAATATGTTGAATTGCATTAAACAAAGAGTCTTTGATGATTTCTAGCATTTCTCACAAGTATTTGATGCTTAATTACTCAAAAATGAGACCGTCTCTTCATTTCTTCCTAACAAGGCTCCACTTTTCATTGTAATGACTCATTCACATTAAAGATCTTGAAAACAGCTTGTATGACCACATCATTCACTATATTCATTGCAACAACCACATCTATACACCCTTGGGACTAGGAATCTGTTGAATTGCATTAAACAAAGAGTCTTTGATGATTTATAGCATTTCTCACAAGTATTTGATGCTTAATTACTCAAAAATGAGACTGTCTCTTCATTTCTTCCTAACAAGGCTCCACTTTTCGTTGTAATGACTCATTCACACTTAAAGATCTTGAAAACAGCTTGTATGACCACATCATTCACTATATTCATTGCAACAACCACATCTATACACCCTTGGACTAGGAATCTGTTGAATTGCATTAAACAAAGAGTCTTTGATGATTTCTAGCATTTCTCACAAGTATTTGATGCTTAATTACTCAAAAATGAGACCGTCTCTTCATTTCTTCTAACAAGGCTCCACTTTTCGTTGTAATGACTCATTCACACTTAAAGATCTTGAAAACAGCTTGTATGACCACATCATTCACTATATTCACTGCAACAACCACATCTATACACCCTTGGGACTAGGAATCTGTTGAATTGCATTAAACAAAGAGTCTTTGATGATTTCTAGCATTTCTCACAAGTATTTGATGCTTAATTACTCAAAAATGAGACCGTCTCTTCATTTCTTCCTAACAAGGCTCCACATTTTCGTTGTAATGACTCATTCACACTTAAAGATCTTGAAAACAGCTTGTATGACCACATCATTCACTATATTCACTGCAACAACCACATCTATACACCCTTGGGACTAGGAATCTGTTGAATTGCATTAAACAAAGAGTCTTTGATGATTTCTAGCATTTCTCACAAGTATTTGATGCTTAATTACTCAAAAATGAGACCGTCTCTTCATTTCTTCCTAACAAGGCTCCACTTTTCGTTGTAATGACTCATTCACACTTAAAGATCTTGAAAACAGCTTGTATGACCACATCATTCACTATATTCACTGCAACAACCACATCTATACTCCTTTGGGACTAGGAATCTGTTGAATTGCATTAAACAAAGAGTCTTTGATGATTTCTAGCATTTCTCACAAGTATTTGATGCTTAATTACTCAAAAATGAGACCGTCTCTTCATTTCTTCCTAACAAGGCTCCACTTTTCGTTGTAATGACTCATTCACACTTAAAGATCTTGAAAACAGCTTGTATGACCACATCATTCACTATATTCACTGCAACAACCACATCTATACACCTTGGACTAGGAATCTGTTGAATTGCATTAAACAAAGAGTCTTTGATGATTTCTAGCATTTCTCACAAGTATTTGATGCTTAATTACTCAAAAATGAGACCGTCTCTTCATTTCTTCCTAACAAGGCTCCACTTTTCGTTGTAATGACTCATTCACACTTAAAGATCTTGAAAACAGCTTGTATGACCACATCATTCACTAAATTCACTGCAACAACCACATATATACACCTTGGGACTAGGAATCTGTTGAATTGCATTAAACAAAGAGTCTTTGATGATTTCTAGCATTTCTCACAAGTATTTGATGCTTAATTACTCAAAAATGAGACCGTCTCTTCATTTCTTCCTAACAAGGCTCCACTTTTCGTTGTAATGACTCATTCACACTTAAAGATCTTGAAAACAGCTTGTATGACCACATCATTCACTATATTCACTGCAACAACCACATCTATACACCCTTGGGACTAGGAATCTGTTGAATTGCATTAAACAAAGAGTCTTTGATGATTTCTAGCATTTCTCACAAGTATTTGATGCTTAATTACTCAAAAATGAGACCGTCTCTTCATTTCTTCCTAACAAGGCTCCACTTTTCGTTGTAATGACTCATTCACACTTAAAGATCTTGAAAACAGCTTGTATGACCACATCATTCACTATATTCACTGCAACAACCACATCTATACACCCTTGGGACTAGGAATCTGTTGAATTGCATTAAACAAAGAGTCTTTGATGATTTCTAGCATTTCTCACAAGTATTTGATGCTTAATTACTCAAAAATGAGACCGTCTCTTCATTTCTTCCTAACAAGGCTCCACTTTTCGTTGTAATGACTCATTCACACTTAAAGATCTTGAAAACAGCTTGTATGACCACATCATTCACTATATTCACTGCAACAACCACATCTATACACTTGGGACTAGGAATATGTTGAATTGCATTAAACAAAGAGTCTTTGATGATTTCTAGCATTTCTCACAAGTATTTGATGCTTAATTACTCAAAAATGAGACCGTCTCTTCATTTCTTCCTAACAAGGCTCCACTTTTCGTTGTAATGACTCATTCACACTTAAAGATCTTGAAAACAGCTTGTATGACCACATCATTCACTATATTCACTGCAACAACCACATCTATACACCCTTGGGACTAGGAATCTGTTGAATTGCATTAAACAAAGAGTCTTTGATGATTTCTAGCATTTCTCACAAGTATTTGATGCTTAATTACTCAAAAATGAGACCGTCTCTTCATTTCTTCCTAACAAGGCTCCACTTTTCGTTGTAATGACTCATTCACACTTAAAGATCTTGAAAACAGCTTGTATGACCACATCATTCACTATATTCACTGCAACAACCACATCTATACACCTTTGGGACTAGGAATCTGTTGAATTGCATTAAACAAAGAGTCTTTGATGATTTCTAGCATTTCTCACAAGTATTTGATGCTTAATTACTCAAAAATGAGACCGTCTCTTCATTTCTTCCTAACAAGGCTCCACTTTTCGTTGTAATGACTCATTCACACTTAAAGATCTTGAAAACAGCTTGTATGACCACATCATTCACTATATTCACTGCAACAACCACATCTATACACCTTTGGACTAGGAATCTGTTGAATTGCATTAAACAAAGAGTCTTTGATGATTTCTAGCATTTCTCACAAGTATTTGATGCTTAATTACTCAAAAATGAGACCGTCTCTTCATTTCTTCCTAACAAGGCTCCACTTTTCGTTGTAATGACTCATTCACACTTAAAGATCTTGAAAACAGCTTGTATGACCACATCATTCACAATATTCACTGCAACAACCACATCTATACACCCTTGGGACTAGGAATCTGTTGAATTGCATTAAACAAAGAGTCTTTGATGATTTCTAGCATTTCTCACAAGTATTTGATGCTTAATTACTCAAAAATGAGACCGTCTCTTCATTTCTTCCTAACAAGGCTCCACTTTTCGTTGTAATGACTCATTCACACTTAAAGATCTTGAAAACAGCTTGTATGACCACATCATTCACTATATTCACTGCAACAACCATATCTATACACCTTGGGACTAGGAATATGTTGAATTGCATTAAACAAAGAGTCTTTGATGATTTCTAGCATTTCTCACAAGTATTTGATGCTTAATTACTCAAAAATGAGACCGTCTCTTCATTTCTTCCTAACAAGGCTCCACTTTCGTTGTAATGACTCATTCACACTTAAAGATCTTGAAAACAGCTTGTATGACCACATCATTCACTATATTCACTGCAACAACCACATCTATACACCCTTGGGACTAGGAATCTGTTGAATTGCATTAAACAAAGAGTCTTTGATGATTTCTAGCATTTCTCACAAGTATTTGATGCTTAATTACTCAAAAATGAGACCGTCTCTTCATTTCTTCCTAACAAGGCTCCACATTTTGTTGTAATGACTCATTCACACTTAAAGATCTTGAAAACAGCTTGTATGACCACATCATTCACTAAATTCATTGCAACAACCACATCTATACTCTCTTGGGACTAGGAATATGTTGAATTGCATTAAACAAAGAGTCTTTGATGATTTCTAGCATTTCTCACAAGTATTTGATGCTTAATTACTCAAAAATGAGACCGTCTCTTCATTTCTTCCTAACAAGGCTCCACTTTTCGTTGTAATGACTCATTCACACTTAAAGATCTTGAAAACAGCTTGTATGACCACATCATTCACTATATTCACTGCAACAACCACATCTATACACTCTTGGGACTAGGAATCTGTTGAATTGCATTAAACAAAGAGTCTTTGATGATTTCTAGCATTTCTCACAAGTATTTGATGCTTAATTACTCAAAAATGAGACCGTCTCTTCATTTCTTCCTAACAAGGCTCCACTTTTCGTTGTAATGACTCATTCACACTTAAAGATCTTGAAAACAGCTTGTATGACCACATCATTCACTAATATTCACTGCAACAACCACATCTATACACCCTTGGACTAGGAATATGTTGAATTGCATTAAACAAAGAGTCTTTGATGATTTCTAGCATTTCTCACAAGTATTTGATGCTTAATTACTCAAAAATGAGACCGTCTCTTCATTTCTTCCTAACAAGGCTCCACTTTTTCGTTGTAATGACTCATTCACACTTAAAGATCTTGAAAACAGCTTGTATGACCACATCATTCACAAATATTCACTGCAACAACCACATCTATACACCCTTGGGACTAGGAATATGTTGAATTGCATTAAACAAAGAGTCTTTGATGATTTCTAGCATTTCTCACAAGTATTTGATGCTTAAATTACTCAAAAATGAGACCGTCTCTTCATTTCTTCCTAACAAGGCTCCACTTTTCGTTGTAATGACTCATTCACACTTAAAGATCTTGAAAACAGCTTGTATGACCACATCATTCACTAATTCACTGCAACAACCACACAATATACACCCTGGGACTAGGAATCTGTTGAATTGCATTAAACAAAGAGTCTTTGATGATTTATAGCATTTCTCACAAGTATTTGATGCTTAATTACTCAAAAATGAGACCGTCTCTTCATTTCTTCCTAACAAGGCTCCACTTTTCGTTGTAATGACTCATTCACACTTAAAGATCTTAAAAACAGCTTGTATGACCACATCATTCACTATATTCACTGCAACAACCACATATATACACCCTTGGACTAGGAATCTGTTGAATTGCATTAAACAAAGAGTCTTTGATGATTTCTAGCATTTCTCACAAGTATTTGATGCTTAATTACTCAAAAATGAGACCGTCTCTTCATTTCTTCCTAACAAGGCTCCACTTTTCGTTGTAATGACTCATTCACACTTAAAGATCTTGAAAACAGCTTGTATGACCACATCATTCACATATTCTTGCAACAACCACATCTATACACCTTTGGGACTAGGAATCTGTTGAATTGCATTAAAACAAGAGTCTTTGATGATTTCTAGCATTTCTCACAAGTATTTGATGCTTAATTACTCAAAAATGAGACCGTCTCTTCATTTCTTCCTAACAAGGCTCCACTTTTCGTTGTAATGACTCATTCACACTTAAAGATCTTGAAAACAGCTTGTATGACCACATCATTCACTATATTCACTGCAACAACCACATATATACACCCTTGGACTAGGAATCTGTTGAATTGCATTAAACAAAGAGTCTTTGATGATTTCTAGCATTTCTCACAAGTATTTGATGCTTAATTACTCAAAAATACCGTCTCTTCATTTCTTCTTACAAGGCTCCACTTTTTGTTGTAATGACTCATTCACACTTAAAGATCTTGAAAATAGCTGTCTATGACCACATCATTCACAATATTGCTGCAACAACACATATATACCCTTGGGACTAGGAATTGTTGAATTGCATTAAACAAAGAGTCTTTGATGATTTCTAGCATTTCTCACAAGTATTTGATGCTTAATTACTCAAAAATGAGACCATCTCTTCATTTCTTCCTAACAAACCTCCACTTTTCATTGTAATGACTCATTCACACTTAAAGATCTTGAAAACAGCTTGTATGACCACATCATTCACTATATTCATTGCAACAACACATCTATATCTCCTTGGGACTAGGAATATGTTGAATTGCATTAAACAAAGAGTCTTTGATGATTTAGCATTTCTCACAAGTATTTGATGCTTAATTACTCAAAAATGAGACCGTCTCTTCATTTCTTCCTAACAAGGCTCCACTTTTCGTTGTAATGACTCATTCACACTTAAAGATCTTGAAAACAGCTTGTATGACCACATCATTCACAATATTCACTGCAACAACCACATCTATACACCCTTGGACTAGGAATCTGTTGAATTGCATTAAACAAAGAGTCTTTGATGATTTTAGCATTTCTCACAAGTATTTGATGCTTAATTACTCAAAAATGAGACCGTCTCTTCATTTCTTCCTAACAAGGCTCCACTTTTCGTTGTAATGACTCATTCACACTTAAAGATCTTGAAACAGCTTGTATGACCACATCATTCACAATATTCATGCAAACCACACATTATACCCTTGGGACTAGGAATCTGTTGAATTGCATTAAACAAAGAGTCTTTGATGATTTTAGCATTTCTCACAAGTATTTGATGCTTAATTACTCAAAAATGAGACCTCTCTTCTTTCTTCCTAACAAGGCTCACTTTTCATTGTAATGACTCATTCACACTTAAAGATCTTGAAAACAGCTTGTATGACCACATCATTCACAATATTCACTGCAACAACCACATCTATACACCCTTGGGACTAGGAATCTGTTGAATTGCATTAAACAAAGAGTCTTTGATGATTTCTAGCATTTCTCACAAGTATTTGATGCTTAATTACTCAAAAATGAGACCGTCTCTTCATTTCTTCCTAACAAGGCTCCACTTCGTTGTAATAACTCATTCACACTTAAAGATCTTGAAACAGCTTTATGACCACATCATTCACAATATTCACTGCAACAACACATATATACTCTCCTTGGACTAGGAATATGTTGAATTGCATTAAACAAAGAGTCTTTGATGATTTCTAGCATTTCTCACAAGTATTTGATGCTTAATTACTCAAAAATGAGACCGTCTCTTCATTTCTTCCTAACAAGGCTCCACTTTTCGTTGTAATGACTCATTCACACTTAAAGATCTTGAAAACAGCTTGTATGACCACATCATTCACTAAATTCACTGCAACAACCACATCTATACTCTCTTGGACTAGGAATATGTTGAATTGCATTAAACAAAGAGTCTTTGATGATTTCTAGCATTTCTCACAAGTATTTGATGCTTAATTACTCAAAAATGAGACCGTCTCTTCATTTCTTCCTAACAAGGCTCCACTTTTCGTTGTAATGACTCATTCACACTTAAAGATCTTGAAAACAGCTTGTATGACCACATCATTCACAATATTCACTGCAACAACCACATCTATACACCTTTGGGACTAGGAATGTTGAATTGCATTAAACAAAGAGTCTTTGATGATTTTAGCATTTCTCACAAGTATTTGATGCTTAATTACTCAAAAATGAGACCGTCTCTCATTTCTTCCTAACAAGGCTCCACTTTTCGTTGTAATGACTCATTCACACTAAAGATCTTGAAAACAGCTTGTATGACCACATCATTCACAATATTCACTGCAACAACCACATCTATAACCTTTGGGACTAGGAATATGTTGAATTGCATTAAACAAAGAGTCTTTGATGATTTTAGCATTTCTCACAAGTATTTGATGCTTAATTACAAAAAATGAGACCGTCTCTTCATTTTCTCCTAACAAGGCTCCACTTTTCTTGTAATGACTCATTCACACTTAAAGATCTTGAAAAAGCTTGTATGACCACATCATTCACTATATTCATTGCAACAACCACATCTATACTCCTTGGGACTAGGAATATGTTGAATTGCATTAAACAAAGAGTCTTTGATGATTTCTAGCATTTCTCACAAGTATTTGATGCTTAATTACTCAAAAATGAGACCGTCTCTTCATTTCTTCCTAACAAGGCTCCACATTTCGTTGTAATGACTCATTCACACTTAAAGATCTTAAAACAGCTTGTATGACCACATCATTCACTTAATTCATTGCAACAACCTCATCTATACTCTCTTGGGACTAGGAATATGTTGAATTGCATTAAACAAAGAGTCTTGATGATTTTATAGCATTTCTCACAAGTATTTGATGCTTAATTACTCAAAAATGAGACCGTCTCTTCATTTCTTCCTAACAAGGCTCCACTTTTCGTTGTAATGACTCATTCACACTTAAAGATCTTGAAAACAGCTTGTATGACCACATCATTCACTAATATTCACTGCAACAACCTCATCTATACACCCTTGGGACTAGGAATATGTTGAATTGCATTAAACAAAGAGTCTTTGATGATTTTTAGCATTTCTCACAAGTATTTGATGCTTAATTACTCAAAAATGAGACCGTCTCTTCATTTCTTCCTAACAAGGCTCCACTTTTCCTTGTAATGACTCATTCACACTTAAAGATCTTGAAAACAGCTTGTATGACCACATCATTCACAATATTCATTGCAACAACCACATCTATACTCTTTGGGACTAGGAATTGTTGAATTGCATTAAACAAAGAGTCTTTGATGATTTCTAGCATTTCTCACAAGTATTTGATGCTTAATTACTCAAAAATGAGACCGTCTCTTCATTTCTTCCTAACAAGGCTCCATTTTCGTTGTAATGACTCATTCACACTTAAAGATCTTGAAAAGCTTGTATGACCACATCATTCACTAAATTCATTGCAACAACCTCATCTATACTCTCTTGGGACTAGGAATATGTTGAATTGCATTAAACAAAGAGTCTTTGATGATTTCTAGCATTTCTCACAAGTATTTGATGCTTAATTACTCAAAAATGAGACCGTCTCTTCATTTCTTCCTAACAAGGCTCCACTTTTCGTTGTAATGACTCATTCACACTTAAAGATCTTGAAAACAGCTTGTATGACCACATCATTCACTATATTCACTGCAACAACCACACATATACACCCTTGGGACTAGGAATATGTTGAATTGCATTAAACAAAGAGTCTTTGATGATTTTTAGCATTTCTCACAAGTATTTGATGCTTAATTACTCAAAAATGAGACCGTCTCTTCATTTCTTCCTAACAAGGCTCCACTTTTCGTTGTAATGACTCATTCACACTTAAAGATCTTGAAAACAGCTTGTATGACCACATCATTCACAATATTCATTGCAACAACACATCTATACTCCTTGGACTAGGAATATGTTGAATTGCATTAAACAAAGAGTCTTTGATGATTTCTAGCATTTCTCACAAGTATTTGATGTTAATTACTCAAAAATGAGACCGTCTCTTCATTTCTTCCTAACAAGGCTCCACATTTCGTTGTAATGACTCATTCACACTTAAAGATCTTGAAAACAGCTTGTATGACCACATCATTCACTAAATTCATTGCAACAACCTCATCTATACTCTCTTGGACTAGGAATCTTGAATTGCATTAAACAAAGAGTCTTTGATGATTTCTAGCATTTCTCACAAGTATTTGATGCTTAATTACTCAAAAATGAGACCGTCTCTTCATTTCTTCCTAACAAGGCTCCACTTTTCGTTGTAATGACTCATTCACACTTAAAGATCTTGAAAACAGCTTGTATGACCACATCATTCACTAAATTCATTGCAACAACCTCATCTATACTCTCTTGGGACTAGGAATATGTTGAATTGCATTAAACAAAGTCTTTGATGATTTCTAGCATTTCTCACAAGTATTTGATGCTTAATTACTCAAAAATGAGACCGTCTCTTCATTTCTTCCTAACAAGGCTCCACTTTTCGTTGTAATGACTCATTCACACTTAAAGATCTTGAAAACAGCTTGTATGACCACATCATTCACTATATTCACTGCAACAACCACATCTATAC